>SKCR01041793.1:0-56539 GCA_019454045.1 Zanthoxylum bungeanum | reverse complement strand
GACCCACAACTCACATCACTTGTCAAATTGTGATGGTGGTAGTTTACAATAGTGATTGAATTATTTAAACACACAACAACACAAAACCAAGTTTGACTTACTATTCACTATCTCCCTCTTTTTCCTCTCATGGTCGAATTCTTCACCCTTGGAGGTGGAAAATTTTGCTTCATTTTTGTTCAAGCTAGCACTTAAAGGAGTCATTTTAAGGTGATATGGAAACTCACCCATGAGTTTGGAATTCAATTTAAAGCTTGGAGCTTCCATTATTCAAAGAAGTTTTGAATTTTCTCATCCAATCAATGTGAGTATTTCTACAACTCCACTTAGTAATTCACACACAAATCATTGTTTATAGACCTTGGGCATGTGTAGGACACTAACAGTATGGATATATCCTCTAATGAAATGATGCATCTCTAGACCTTTTTAGGCCTTAGGAAATGATACAACCCTCTATAGACATTTTTAGGCCTTAGGAAAATATATAACCCTTGGGAGAGTTATACCCTAAGCCAAAGGGTGCCCTCAGTGGCACCCTTCCATGCCTATATAAAGAAAAGGTTTTTGGATTCATTTATCAATCCAGAAAATCATAAGTTCCATCTATTATCTTAGAGAGTCATTTAAGGAAAATAGAGTTTCCACCATTTTTCCTTGTTCAAGATCTTGTAAAATGAGTGCCCCTTCTACAAGAAGTGTCCGAGTAATCTTGGGAGAACGTTAGCCACAAAACCATCTGTAGAGCACCGAGGCGGGGCTAATAAGTTCTTAAGGACAGAGGCAACTCGATTTGGATCTCAGTTTCGTCATCATCTTCTACATTTTCCAGGTTTTTCTATGTTTATGGTTTATGTTCAATTTTGATATGTTAGTATACAATTGATTGATTGACGCATCTTAATTTCGTTTGATAGCACATATTAGACAACAATCTTGCCATGGAGATAGTAGATAAAATTTCATATGAATTTTGTTGTATCCCAATTCAATATATTTATTCTCCAATAAGCATTCATGTAGAGGTGATCTTATAGAGAGACGAGAATAGGCGGTTGGCTGATGCCCTAAATTCTCTGTTATAATTTGTTCTACCATCATGAATTCCAAGTTCCTTTTAATTATTTAGTCAATGTATTTAAAAAAGCATGTACGATTGAGACTTACTTTCCTTTTTTGGACAATCAATATTTTGGGAAGGTAATTAAGCTTTTCATGATCTACCGGATTGTTAGGCCTAGTTCGCTGTTTACCGTGAATCATATTTTTTTTTATCCCTAAGTGGTGTGGTTTGGTGGTAAAAAATTTAGAATTTAGTTATCAGATCCTAAGTTTGAGTCCAAAGAATACATTTCCTATAAGAACCTGTGATAATCGGAAATTTTATCTACTACGCTTAAATCCGGATCAGATGATTTGGTGATGAGGTTTTCAACATTAAGAAAAAAAATATGAATCATATTTTCATCATAAACAATGGACTTAATCAATTCTTGACTTTTCTCTTTCCTTTCTCTTGCATTTTCCACCCGTTTCTAATTTTATTACTCTTTTTTACTATATAATTTTACTTACTACGCTTAAGTCCGGATCAGGTGATTTGATAGCGAGATTTCCATATTTCCAAAAAAGAAATGAATCATAAATAATTGACTTAATCAATTCTTGACTTTTCCCTTTCCTTTCTCTCGCATTTTCTCTCGCATTTTCCACCCGTTTCTTATTTATTACTCTTTTTTGTTATATAATTCACAATGATTTTATTTTTATTTCTAATTCCCTTAACATTAATATTCTAATTTACTATAAACAGCAAGAATTTTGATCCAATACAAAATTTACGCATGCTAAGTTTTTTCATTATAATCTTATGTCATACATATTTTAATAGCAAAGTGCGGTTAAGATTCATTTTACATTTAAATTATTATCCAAAAAATCCATATTATAATTTATAAAATATTCGATAAAAAAACTCAACTCATCACTCAATTTGAGTCTCAAACTATAATCATTCACTGTACAAAAATATAGAAAATTGGATGCCGTAGAATCCAAAGACAAGCGTAATGACTCAAGCTTTCATCCCTATCCCAAGTCAATATCAGTCCACATCTTTTTAATTTGATAACTAAAGCACACCAATCAGTTTCTGTAGAAGTCCAAGTGAGAGATGTTAGGTAATCAAAAATAATTTTAATTAGTAGTTTTTTATTTGAATATTTCTAGTAAGATTTTGAAATAATTCACTTGAATAAGTTCCTGGCCAAAAGAAATCAGTTTCATGTGTAGACAGGAAAAAAAAAAGGTAAGAAAAGAATTTAAATCCAATTCTAAATTGAGTTATATTAAATTTTTCATAGTCACACACCACTAGTATTAATATTTAATTTTTTTAGTATTTATATAATATCTATCGCAAAACCATCCGTTTCGGGTTTAAACGTAACATGTAAAACTCTCAATTATCTCAAGTTCTTATAAGAAACACATTATCTAAATTTGATATGTCACGTTATTTCAAATCAATGGTGTCAAATTTAGAATATCTACCGTCATTGTTGATAGATATAGATATGTTTGCAATCAATCGTTTTCTTGCATTTAATAAAAAACTGAATATATCATCCATCATTCCTGTGATAATTTAGGGAGATTATCATTTTTCCCTAATGTACTTATTATATAATACTTATCCCTATTATTTTTATAATAGCTCATTATTCTTTAAATCTTAAAACATCAATGAATTTTTTTATAATTTTTCCATTAATTAATACTAACATAATAATTCACGTGTTTGTATTTTTTTTAATTTATTGGATGTTAAAAAATTAATAGAATTATAAATTTAGTAACTTTATAAAAATATTATTATTTATTATGATTTTTTGTGAAATAGATTTTTAAATATTTTTACTTATTATTTTATTGGACAATTTATTAAAGTTCTGAGCAAAAATATAGTTATTATTTGGATTATGAATTTTAACTATGTTTAACATATCAATTATTATTATTATTATATTATTATTATTATTATTATTTTGAATAATTATAATTTATTTATTAATTTATAAGTTTTATTTTTTGCTCATTTTATTGTCCCATATAAATTATATTATAAAGTTATTTAGATTTTACAATTTTATAAATTTTGGGAAATTATTAATTGTATACCTAAAAATTGACACATTTTCAAAAATATATAAATCATGTAACTTTGTTCGTCAGTCCACCCAAAAGATCGAAACATATATCAAATTTATATCAATTTAGATATGTGAAATATTTGGATATTTTATTTTTCTATATTTTGTAATATTTAGATAGACCAGAGAATAATGATTTGTGTATTTTTTATAATATGTCAAACATTAAGTATATGACTGATAATTTCTCTAAAAAAATTAATATTAAAAAATAAAAAGAATAATAAAAATACATTGAGTATTCAAGACTAAATTAAAATAAAATATTAATTTTTTATGTGTTTGGGAGGGGGGATGAGGTATTACTAAAACAGTAAAGGATCAGTGGTAGTTAATTAACTAAGTAAGAGAGTATTTGCCAATCTCACGATAGTTAAGCAACGAGCTAATCATGTTCCAAGGGAAAAAATATTTTTCATCCAGTCAATCCCTAGGGTTTGGGAAAATGTTCAGTTGGTTTTCTATTTTTAAAAATAACTCAAATCGTTATTAAAATATATTTTTCTATACTCTTATATACGAGAAAATCTTTGGTGCAACAGTGGTACCACGTCATCCATGCAACAAGCCAATCATCATTTGCCACGCGTGCTAAAAAGTCAAAAAACAACTAAAAAATAGGAAGAAAATTAAATATGTTATTTTTTAATTGGTTGGTGGTACCACGTCATCCATACCACTGTTGCACCAAAGATTTACTCCTTATATACCCTTGGTATTGACTAATTTTTTTTTCAGTAATTTTTTTTTTGGAAAATACTCTTTTCATTTTCAAAAAGCAATTATTTTTTACTCTCACCTGTTGGAACTTGTATGACAGATTTGTTTAAACTTTAATTTTTATTAAATAAAATTACTATTTTAATATTGAAAAAATATAGCAGAGATGAAAGTGATGTCAAAGATATTATGGGTGATTTTTAAATACAATGTCTAATAGAGTAATTGCTAAAATTCTAAGGACTAATGTGAAATTTACCTGCTCCTGACTCTGTAGACAACTAATTCCTGATCTTAATTGTAAAAATGCCAGGTTGCATTTTTTCCTTGTCTTTCGAAATTCAAAAACGGAGGCTTTATGCGTAGCAATTAGAAGTTTATTATTCAATGGGGATGTCCGGATAGCGGAAGCTGAAGCCATAAGATTTGGATTAAAGATTGCGGAAGAGCTTAACCTGCGCCAACTGGTAGTGGAAACCGATTGTTCTCAAGTTGTGGAGTTGATTTCTAACAGGAAGGGCACAATGACGGAGATTTTGTGGATCATTGAAGATATTACTGAAAAGCTTGTTAGGTTAGATAGATTTTTTGTTTGCTTTGCTTCCCGTTTTTTTAACAATATTGCCCACGCACTTGCAAAACTAGCAATTAGCGTTGATTACCCTGTTATATGGAAAGAATGCTTTCCTTCAAATATTAGGTGTATTCTCACTTCTTAAGTTCTATTATTAATGATAATCCTTTTTCAAAAAAAAAAAAAACTTGCTTTTTTTGGTTCGTCTTTTACTTGATTAAAACTCCAAAAGATTGTGCCAGGTCTTAAAAAAAAAAGGAAAAAAGAAAAAAAACACAATAAGTCAAGCCATAGCTAACATATATATAAGTCCATTGCTATATGAAATAATCGTACAGAAGCAAGTGGCCAGGTACCGACAGTTTTTATTTGTAAAAAGATGCTATAGCTTTTGCATCTTCTACTTTATTTTTCTCTTAGTTTTGCAATATCACACACCATACTAGGGTTTTCGTATGAGTTACAACTAATTTTTAACTATATATCGTGAAATAAAATCATTATTTTGTGTTTTAAGAATATTGGTCTTTACGAAATTCTTCAAATTGTCCTCTAAAAATTTTGAAACACAACAATTACAAATAGTTCTAACACAATTATTATGATTTTATATATTGTAATATGACATTGTGACTGAATCATGAATATCATTAATTCGTGAAAAATGCTAATGCATGCATGTATAAATTTATTTAATTTCTTTGAAATGTGTTTGGTTTCTGCACTTACTCTTAATTATCTGTTACAGGAGCTAATACAACTGCAACATCAATTCATGGCTGCTTTGAACTTCTTTACACCATGCTCAACAAATAAACCGAGAAATTCTTTAGAAGGAGCAAATAAGAACTTTGATATAAGTGGGAATAATAAGGCTAAATTCAATCCTGTGACTAGTCTTAATAAGAGTCACGTCCAAGCCCTTCCCACTTTTGCAATATCATCACCACCAACAGAAATCCTGAAGAGCAAGCAACCTGATACAGGAAGATTGTTGAATAATGGACTTCTTTTCAGTCAAAATTTTACAGTCAGGTCATTTGAAATAGGAAGTGATTCCAAAATGTCCATGGGGGCATTGATGAATTATTTACAGGTCTTAATTCTTTTTTAAAGTCAATGATATTCCATCTATAAGAAATAAAATTCATATCTTTAATATTTTGATTTTACAGGAAACATCACTAAATCATCAAAAGAGTAACGGATTACTGGCTGATGGTTTTGGCTCATGTCCTAAGATGATTTCAATGGACCTTGTATGGATCATTTGTTGGTCCCATATTGAAGTGGATCACTTTCCTTCATGGTAATTAAATCACTGAATTTCATATTAATTATTAACAATTTACTTATATGAAAATTTACAAATCAATCAACTATACATTTACTTTTACCTTTTTTTTTATATTTTTTTCCTGAAGGGCTGATGTTGTCCAAGTAGACACTTGGAAATATAGGTCAGGGAAGAATAGAGTGGGATGTGACTGGCATGTCCGTGATTTCAAGACAGGCAAAACGCTGATACGAGCAACAAGGTTGAGTTAATAATGTTTCTGCAGATAATTTAATTAAATGATCAATTTTATATTAAAGTATATAATTAATAATACTAAATTTTCGTTATATCTATATGCAGTTTATATGTGATGATGAATAAGAAAACAAGGAAATTCGCCAAGCTCACTGAGGAAATCTTGGAGGAAATCAAGTGTTGCCTTCATGATAATATTGGTGCTCCTATTTTGCAAAAGGATACCAGAAAACTCGTAGAGCTAGATATCGATAAAGCAGATCATGTTCGCACAGGTTTGATGGTAAGTTTCATTTCTAATTTAGTTATACCACCCGAGTTTAAATCTTAGAGAGAGGCTATTAAATCAATTTATGTTTTTCCCGACCACCGTCCCGCTAAACAAATTTGCTTTCCTTGTACATCTTCTAATGCTTGTCTCGTTTGATTTTCACCCAAAAAAATTAATACTGCAGCCCGGATGGACGGAAATGGACCTTAATCAGCATGTGAGTCATATAAAGCTCATTAACTATGTTCTGGAGGTAGATCTTTTACCATCCTTAACGTTAAGATTGTTTGATTAATCACTAATTCATTTCGCTCAAAAGTTGCTGATCATATATTTTCAGAGCGTTCCTCGCTTGATTGTCGAGAGTCACAGGCTTTCAGCGATGACTTTGGAATACAGGAATGAGTGCAATGGGGACAGTGCGCTGCAGTCACTTTCCAGCAGTCACGTGATGGGCAATGAAGGAATTGAGTTTGATCATATGCTTCGCCTTGAGTCTGGCCAGGAAATTGTAAGGGCAAGAACCATGTGGAAGAAGAGATTTGCAAACAATAACGGTCCAAATGGTGTTCATGCTTCAGCAGAAAGTGCTTGCATTTGGAATTATTGATTGTAAAAATAATATTGCCCCAGCCAGGAGTTAATTTCAGAACTTTTGATTACAATAAATAATATATCTGTAGAATACAAATTTTGAATAAAATTAATACACAAATTCTTTAAACTTTTTTCTTTTATTTAAACATAACATATTGATAATTACATTTCTTTTCCTTTTTTTACGTGGGTGGATTTTTATCCTGAGAGTTGTCATTTCGATGCAAAATATTTTCTCAACTGGATTATAAATTGGCATATTCATAAAAATTATAATTCTTTACATCGTCACTTGTGTTTTTATATTGAACCTGTTGAAAGGGTAGTTCGGTAAACTGATTCCTCGAACAAACCTCCTCCTAAACAGTGAATTTGTTTAGTTTGATGGCAACCAAAAGCAAATATAGCAGGCAAAAATGGAAAATGACACAAACAAGATAAATGATTTAACATGCTTTGGCGGAATAGATGCAACATACGTCTACGGACACAAAGAAAGTGAAATCTTTCCTACCACCTCGGGTCGACTGACCTCTTTCTTTTTTTTCCTCTCACTTAGAACTTTCTTCTCTCCATAACAAGAACAAGAGTGCTCAAAATCAAATCGACCAACTTCTTACAAAGAATTCTCAACCCCTTTATATACTAGGCCAAATTGCACTATTATACCTACTCATGACGTCAGCCGCGTGAATCTGTCATCGTCGTGCAGGCTCTCTGCCCAATCACTCTGCAAACTGTAGCTTTGTCATCTAACACCTCATTAAACCATTCCATTTTTGGTATCTGCTACACATTTACACCACAGTGTCAGCCTATAATCTAACCACTCCCACGCGATAGCATTCGCCACTGGATAAGTTGTTGGCCTACTTCTGTCACATCAGATATTTTAGAAGGTGCAAGTCCTTGTATAAGGCTTATGTCTCTTACATTTGATCACAGTGCTTTACCCCGACCTGTCTCATCGGGTTGGAAAACTGAAACAACAGTGTTATGCCTCGTTGAACTACCAGATTGGGTCAGTGATGAGACCTTCATTTCCCTCACTTTCTCTGAACATATTCCCACTTCGGGTCAGGCATCAAGTGCGAACCAGTTCTGATTTCCTCGTCAGGTTAGATTTTTCTGCCTCTTGGGCCTGGGCCCTTGAGATTAGGAAATAGAAATCCCTCTTATACCATTCTTCATACTTTAGGAATCCTTGGGCCCAAAAATCACCATCAACTTCTATCCCCTAGTTCTTGTTATCAACGAGTTGGTGAGTTGATGTCGGGAACTATAATGGTGGCGTGGAATGATCCCAGTCTTTGGGTCAGGATCTCGTTATCAATCAAACTGGGCCCTCCTAGGGTCTGAGCCTCGCCGACTTCCAGAGTGCACAATTATCGAGTTGGGAATGTATCTATATAGCCATGAGGCTTTGTCTTTGTGTCCTGATTACTTCATTAAATGCCACCTTTAGTTTTATAAACCGTCATTTGAAAGTTGTGAAATCATGATTACCTTCTTTAAATGCCCATCATGTCATTCTAGGGTTTCATCCGCTTCGTCTCTTCGAGATGCCATGGGTCGTGTACTCGTCGTTTGCGCGCCAAAAGCAGGTGTATACCATTTCCCTGTTTCAGCAACTTCTTCTTCTCCAAATAAACTCAAAGATTCCCTTGCGCTCTGCAACTTTGGTTCTTCGTCATCCCCTATAATTTCTCAACATCTCCCTATGTTCCCTCATACAAGTAAGTTCTTCCCTGAACACTTTTCTTTTTGCTTTACGTTTTTTTTTTACTATGTGCTGCTTCTATTTCTCGAGTGTTCTGGTTTTGTAAAAATGGTGATGTGTGGGTGGGTTTATTCACATGGATGCGTTTGTGGTTTGTGTATATGTATGTGTGGGTATGCACTTCCTGAGAAATATCTTACTCTTAGCATGCTTTACTGAGACTGCAAACTAACCTTCCACCTTGGGTCTTACCATGACATGAATGTCTGACACTGAATCCTCCTCCCTCATTCCTCTCGAAACCATGTCTTCTGCCCCGCCTCCTCATACAACCATCCTCATTTTTTTTGAAGAAAAAAATTAGTCTTACCATAGACGGGTACCCCGACCCGAGCCCAGTCGCATTCCCCTTGACTATACACATCTGGACATAGACCGGGCCTTCACAATCACTAAGGCTGATTTGGACAACTTGAGGGAGATATTCACCATTCTATATGACATTCGACTAGAAGTTCTGGTCTTATTCAAACATGCGAGCCGGCTCGAAGAGGATGTCGTGGCATTATACTGGTCTTCTTTGACATGGGACTACGACTACACATTCATGGATATTTTGTAAAAGATGTTGTCCTCTATGAAAATAGCTATGTGTCAGCTAAATCTAAATAGTTGGAGGGGATACTTGTCGGCTTGTTCATAATCTGGAACTGAGTCGGGCTAGGGGAACCATCTTTTGAGGAATTAAGAAGGCTACAACCAGATGAATTCCAACCCGAAAAAGTATAAAGGTTGGTACTAACTCTCTTCTTATGCCGAGGTTCCCCCTTCATCACCAATCTCGCGGCCACCAACAAAAAATTTAAGGAAAAATGGTTCTACGTCGTGGGCCCTTGTAGGCAACAACAATCAATCAAGGGTGAGCTTGTTGAAGTTCCCAATGTCTTCTCGGATGGAGGTAAAGACTCGACCTCCGAATTCACTTTTACTGATTTCAAAAAAGACACTAACTTATGAACCTTTTACAGCTTGTTGGGGAGATCTCCCCAAAATTAGTCACGAGATTCGGACTAGCGTAAAGAAGGCTGCCGAGTTCAGGGGTCATTACCGGGACATCGTCAATCCCTCTACCTTTGCCGACTAGGGCCTCATCCCTAACACTCCACCAAACCTGTCGAGGTAGGCTGATAGATTCTAACCGACCCACTAACCTAATATTTGTTGTCTTAGTTCTTTCTTCTTGATTTTGCCTTCTTCATATTTTAAATGTTTGCTTTCTCTCTCTTTGTTTCTTGCAGGAATGTTAAGCTCAAGAACGTCTCTTCAACATGATGATGCACTGCTGCGAGCATCACATGGTGGGTCCAGTAGTGCATGATCCCTTGTGAATACTCCAATTTCGTCAGAAGCTAGGCATAAATCCACACAATCAACAACAACACCATCTGGGCTCCTCCAGGGCCCAAAAAATCGCCATTGTACTGACTTCTTCAGCCCAAGTTTCCAGCACCTCCCGACCATCCTGAAAATGTCGTCACTTGATCGGGATTGATGAACTCGAGGAGCTTGAGGTGGCTCCAAGTAAAAAGATAGCGGCTCAGAAGGGCAAAGCTGTTGTCACATATTCTCAGACCGAGGGAAGCAACCCACTGCTCGGGTTAGATAGCTTTGTCGATGAGGTAGGGGATAAAGGGTCCCACCTCATCCCGGCACTCAACTGCATGACAGAGACTGTGACTTTAGATCGGGCTTAATCCTACGATGATATCTCGCCCGAGACATAGTCGATAAGACTTGTCGGCTTCAACTAGAGGTAGCTGAGCTCCCCTTCCATAACTTGCATTCTTCACTTAGCCACATTAACCCCCCTTTTTTTCATCACTGCAGCTAGGCTACGTCCTAGCCACAAACAAAGATCTGCTGGTAAACATCTTGTCCGATAGGGGTCAGGCGCAAAGGTTCTAGAGTCGCCTGACCGAGCGGGAACAAGAGTTAACCAAGCTATTGGAGGGGGCTAAAACTGAAATCCAAGAGCTTAAGTCAGAGATTCGAGGACTCAAACAATCCGATGCCGAAGCAAAGTTCGTGGCCGACTCTTTCCGTAGGGCCTCGGGAATAACGATGAAGGAGAGAGACGACACAAGGGAGGAAAACAAGTCCTTGAAATGGCGGGCTTCTTCAGCCAAGACTAAGTTGGATGAAGTAACAAAGCAGCGTGAAAAAGCCTTCGAAGACCTGATGGCGATAGAGGCTGAGCAGTTTTCCCATATAGAGGATGCCAAAATGGAGGCCAAGACCGAAGTATTGGAAAAATGCGTATAAATATTCGAAATGCTCCAACTCGACATGGATCTGGGAGTGGTACGCACCCTTGTAAACCTATGCAAGGGTAAATAACCAAAGAAGAGGCGTTAGGCCAAATTTCTATAAGCCCCAAGCATATCCAAGATCCCGAGCCGATGTTCATGGTGCTCCCCACTCTAGGGGACCCCGTCCCCTCAACTTTAATTATGCTGCCTGAAAACGTTCGTGACCCATCATCCCCCGTTGCTCCGAATGAAGAATCCCCTACCCTTCATCTGCTACCACCGAAGTTGATGTTCTCATCCCTATTTCCAAGCCTGATGCCCCTGTACCTACCGAACCCGATGCCCCTACGATCGAACGTGATGCCTCTTCAGTTGGACCCGCAACTCCTGCTGCTTAGTTTTTAATTTTTATTTTGTTGTGTTTTTGTATGGGTGATCTCAAGGGTGCCCTTTGTAACAAATAATTATAAATTTTTGAATGAATTTTGCCCTTACATCTTTTTCTCTTTTCATCGTTAAATGCACATCCAATAAACCCCGGGCCTGACCGATTTTTTCAACACTTAGATAATTTCATCAAAGTTAACAAACACGTATTTCCTTGATGGATCATGCCGATAACAAACTCTGGTGCCCGCGCCCTACGTGAGTTTCTTCTTGGAACACTTAGCAAATTTGGAATTTCTTCAAAATTGGTGGCCATTGACTAACTTTCTTCCATACACGTGCATTCAAAAGAGGGTGATGCCTTGGCAGTATATCCTACCCCGACCTGAAGCGCCAACTTTTCCATCAAGGAAATGTCTCATGTGTCATCTAACACTCGGTTAGGGGGAAAAATCCAACTTCATGTCAACAAACACTGTGAGGCTTCAATGGGACGTAACCCGACCCCGAACCCTGATAAACATCTGGCCACAAGGGAATGTTCCCTCGTTTTGCCAATCAACACTTAGTCATGGGGGAGAAACTCCACCTTATACCAACAAATACAATGAGGCCTCAGTGGGATGTTACTTGACCCCGAGCCCTAATAAACACCTGGCCACAAGGGAATGCTCCCTTCTTGTACCAATCAACATTTGGCCACTGGGAAGAAACTCCACCATATGCTAACAAATACAATGAAGCATCAGTGGGATTTAACCCGACCTCGAGCCCGGATAAACAACTAGACATAAGAGAATGCTCCCTCCTTGTGCCAATCAACATTTGGCCATGGAGGAGAAACTCCACCCCATGCCAACAAATAAAATGAGGCCTCGGTGGGGCGTTACCCGACCCCAAACCCTGATAAACACCTGGCCATAAGGGAATGCTCTCTCCTTGTGATAATCAACACTTGGCCAAAGAGAGAAACTCCACCTCATGCCAACAAATACAATGAGGCCTCGGTGGGACGTAACCCGACCCCGCGCCCTAATAAACACCTGGCCACAAAGGAATGCTCCCTTTTTGTGCCAATCAACACTTGACTACTGGGGAGAAACTCCACCCCATTCCAACAAACACAATGAGGCCACGGTGGGATGTAATCTGACCCCGAACCTTGATAAACATCTGGCCACAAGGGAATGCTCCCTATTTGTGCCAATCAACACTTAGCCACATGGGAGAAACTTCACCCCATGCCAACAATTACAATGAGGCCTCAGTGGGACATAACCCGACCCTGAGCCAATAATCTCAACATGGCCTCGGCGGATCGAATGCAATCCCGACCCAATAATCTCAACAAGGCATCGGCGGAACGAATGCAGCCCTGAGCCAATAATCTCAATATGACATCAGCAGAACGAATGCAGCCATGAGCTATTAATATCAACATGGCCTTGACGAAATAAATGCAGCTCTGAGTCAGTAATCTCAACCAAGACTTAGCTAAGAATGGAAGATTTTTTACCTTTGGTGGTCTCCATGGAGCTTGGTAACTGTAAGGTTTTGGGTTAGCGTGGAAGCATTCATGTGAATGGAATTTAAAATTTTCTTCCAAAACCACTTTAAAGATCGTGGTTATGCTGTTGTTGACGTAAACAATTTAATATTAAATTAATCTATATTAATTTTAACATGCCAACAAATATTTTCTTTATCAACATAAAGAATATTTACTAATAATAAAACATATCTCGATGTGCTTATTATCTTTCTCGAGCCTTTTGAATATCCTCATTGATTTTTCCATTGTAATAGTGCACCAAGCGTTGCACCTCTAGTTGGCACACTAGCACTCCTCTACGAACAAATCGCTCCCACTATTGAGAACAAAAGAAACCCTTTTTTTTTCTAGGATGTTGAAAGTTCTTTTGGAATTATTGGAACTATTCCAATTGAGAGATATCAAATATTTTGAGACAAAAAAACGTAAACTTATTTTCGTGCCATTAGCAAAAACTCAGTTGCATATATATATATATATACACAACATCAACGTGAACATCATCAATTGATTCCCTTTTTAAACAACAATTGGGTTTAAAATAAAATATATATATATATATATATCCCTTTTGCAAACCTTTCTTATTTATATATATTCTGTGAGCATATATATATATATATATATCTATCTCTCTCTCTCTCTCTCTTCTCTCTCTCTCTCTCTCTCTCTCTCTCTCTCTCTCTCTCTCTCTCTCTCTATATCATATATATATATATATTAATGCAATATGGTCAATTTAATATCTCTCCAAATCAAATTTGATCTCTCAAAGATTCTTTCCAAAATAAAATTAGGATACTTTAATCAAATTAGGAATCCTAATTAAATAAAGACTTCCATATTTAATCTTAAATTGGATTCTAATTATTTTGGGTGCTAGCCCACTAAATTAAAGCCCAATAGATTAAATATTATTTTGGCATAATAATTAATTAACTATTAATTAATTAATTTAACTTACTTAATTTTAATTAACAATTAATTAAAATTACATTTAATTTATTTAATATAAATATCAAATATTTATTTAAACAATTAAATCTAATTTTATATTTCGAATTCATTAATCAAATTAATATTTCTGAAATATCTCGAATATCCTAATCCAATTAGGAAACGCCAAAATAATCATTTATTAACTTTTAATAAACATCCTCGAATTTGTAACATAGACGAGAACTATATTGTGCGACCGTTCTAGGTTCATTATCGAGTAGCAGTGAAATAATATTAACTCTTTAATATTTCATCTCTATGATATTCCACAGACCATGGGTAATCGCCTAGCAGCAAGCCATGGCCCATAGGCGATGAATGAAGTGGGAAAACATATGAACTTGTTAGAATACACTTCCAGCATGTCATCTCATTCCTTCCGATATTTATGTTTCTTATCGAGTCTGTGATCATGGTAAGGTCAAATCCTTATACTCGACATATCTTTAAACTTTATCTTGTGGATTTGATATCTCTAAGATATCAACTGCTTTGGCCAAAGACTTTTATCCACAACTTTAAGTTTCATTGAAACATCTATAACTTTAATTATCAAAGTTATCGGATCCCATATTGAAGCATACGTGACTTCGTACGTCAATCGCTCAAGGCCATCTAGCATTTATTCAAATGACGTGGATAGTCGAATGAGGATATACTAGTGAACCAAGAGTACTATCGCACAAGTCATCATATGATCTCAGGTCTGAGGATATGATGACACTAATGTATTATTACGAAGATCAATGCCCTTAGATAATATTACCATATGATCTTACGTTTTTGTGGTCGTGTTCGATATTTCATTCTACTAATGAAACTTCTATTGTATGTGTCCTTATGATATGAGACTCATCATCCTTGATGAACTATTTATGTTCCATTAAGATTCGGTGTCTTGGAATAGTATTACTCCGATTTTCATCGAGTTTTACTATCCTCCCACTTACCACTGCATATTGGTATTCCTCTTAGGAAAACCGCAAGGTGAGCAACAATTAAATTATTCTCTTGTGAGTTGTATAAGTACTATACTTTGGTATCCCTAGGATAACCTATATTAGGCACTTATCCAATTTGGGTTTTAGTTGGTATCATCCAAACATATGCCTAGCATCCCAAATAATCAAGATTGAGAAACTTAGTTTCTTTCCTGTTCATATCTAATATGAAATCTGTCTAACAGATTCTTATGGAACCTTATTAAAAATAAGTTCTGCACCGTTAAAGCGTATCGGTTGAAGGATATGGTAGCTCAGAGCGATTCAGGATTAACCTAATTATGTCAAACCAAATTTGGTTTCTCGGTTTGGACACACCGTCAAATTGACGTGTTCCGGGAGGAGTCATCTTTGAAAGAATACTATACTCTTTCAAGTATATTAGAAACTTATTGCTTAAGTATTTTCCATTACGGTCTTACCGTGACGGTATAATACTTTAGCCGATCTGTTTGTCTATTTCGTGTTGAAAACTATAAAAGTTTCCGATTTGTGTTTCATAAGAAACACATAACCATAACGCGATGCCACATCCGTAAAGGTCACGAAATATTCATATCCACCTTTAGCCTAGCTAGACATGTGCCCACTTGCTTCACTATGAACTAGGGTTTACAGATCGGTGGCATTTATACTTTTACCAAATAAAGGTGTTTTAGGCATTTTGCCCAATAAACTAGATTCGTAGACTTTATTTGAATAGAATCAAATATGTCCTAGTACACACTCTTCAAAAGTGCGGATATACGAGTCTTGTTTAATTGTGTCCCAGACAACAATGTCACAATATGTTTCTTCTGATCAAATCAGTTTGAGCTATTGTTTGTCATGTTATACGTTTGAGATTTATTTATATTCAAAATATAAATGTTGTTATTCACATCTAATGTGTCTATCTCAATATCATCTTTATATAATAAAACACTTTAGTGTTTTAGAATATAAAGGTTCACCCGCAGCGGGTTAAACACTGATATAGAGATAATGTTTCTAGTCAAACTAGTTACATTATAACAGTTTCCTAATTTAAGTACACACCCAAAGGGTAGTTCCTAAATTAGGTATCTACGGTTAAAACAGCGACTTTCGTCCCGTTTCCAATTTGTAGATTAAATCTCAATTGAAGTCAGTATTCTGCTCATAGCAGATTCTGAACATCAATACATATTTATGTATCACACTAAGTATCTAAAATCCAATTTTAATACTAGTACTGAACATATTTATGACAAACATATTTGAAGTCAGAGCCTTGCCCGTCTTCAATTCCTTCATGTCTGCCTTGTCCAAACGGCAGTCACGCTTCCGCGATCCCGTTTGCCAAAATTTAAGTAGACATTTTTAGATATGTCCTCTATGTTCCTAGAAGATTATAATGATTTTGTCTTTGCCCTTTTCAACACTCCAGAAGCCTTTGGCCAAGCCTTGGCCTTCTAGAATATCGAAGTAAAATGTGCCTTACGCTACTTGCCTTATTGAAAACTTTGACTTTGTCTCCTTGAGAATAGTCATTAACTCTCCAAGAGTTATGTATTGCAATTTAGTACTTCTAAGATCTAAAATAGATCTATGAAGATCCTTCAATTTTATTATCATACTTTAAGGATCTAATCCTTAGTTCTGATTCAGAAATTAAAGAGTCTATTGCGACAAGCTTAATGGATTAAGCACTAAAGTTATCATCACATAAATCTTCCAAAGATTATGCTCAACTATTTGCTTAACTCCGGGCTTAGGCATAATATGTTATTTTATCAAATAAAATAACTTATTTTTCCAGGACCATCCTGAAATTTATTCCCAATTTGAAAAATTAAACCATTTAAATACATTTTCCTAGGATTATGTTTTAAATGTCAATCTTTCAATTATATCTTGATTCTAATAGTCCAACAATTTAATCAATGATTTAGGTATTAATTATTATAATGATTACTATAGTCCAACTATTTAATCAATTATGATTGAATTGTTTGAATACAGTCCAACTGTTAATTAAAACAACAATTTAAATATTAGTCCAACTAACATTTAATTTATTTGACGAATGATATTTGTTTGAGCGCGTATGGCAAGTAATTAAACGAATATTGCAAATTCAATTCTTGCCTCCCACTATTTTTCGACGAGCCTCTAACCCTCTGTCGAGTACTCGGGAAACCGTGTTTCCTAGTGGGCTAGGATCCCGTTAAATATCACACAATCTTGACTTTGGCCAACAAATTGTATGATAATTAACTAGGTAGATCTCTAAGATCAATTGGATCCAATCCAATTCCTAGATACAGTAGGGGGACATCCAAGTTCGAAACATATATCTTATATATGCCAATATATCCAATATATTACCTAACCTTTTTCCTCTGAATCAACTAAGCCTTGGCTTTGGCACAACAAACTTAGTGATCCCAGTCAAGCGCGACCCATTAACCATGGAAAGCTTCGTAATCAATGTCAATGGATAAGAAGTGGTCTTGACTTTGGCCAACAAACCACAACTTGGACAAGACACCAATATGGAACAAAGCTCTCGTGATTCAAACACATCATCGACGGACAAAGGCCTTGACTTTGGCCAACAAGCAAATGCCAGTCTCGGATCTTGAGTGAGAATCACTCAATAGAAGGAAATCCGCTTAATATTTTGCGAAGGTTTTTCGAGTGTAATTGGCAACCAATTTATTATCTTTGTTAAGGTCTCATCATCATAAACCCTTAAACATGCATTCTAAACACATAATAAAGCGCATATGATAAAATAATAATGATATGCGGATTGATACTTTACACATTGATCCTAGATCAAATCTCTCCCTTTCTCTCTCCCGCTAGCACATGTATCACTTCTACCCGTTACACTACACTTCTAAAGAACCTCATTGACATTGAGAGGAATAGGTAAGAAGAGAATACAAAGAATATGGAGGTAATAAGGCTGGACACTCAGGTCCAATTAATAAATCAAATTTATTACAATAATTTCTAAAATTGTCCCACCCATCTAATATCCATCCGATATAAATTATTCATCCATCGCAACACAAGCATGTTATCAATCAATCTAATCAAATTAATTAATCTGATAATTAATGACCATCCAATGTTCAAACAACGATTTGATTTTGCTCGAGTCAAACTCGTTTTTGCGAATAAGTACTTAAAGTACGAATTCTCGAATTAAATTAACTATAAAATTAAATCCAATTCAATTTGTATTTAATACTAATTCGCTATTTAATTCCAAATTAAATATTACACTTTATTATAAACCTTTACGACTTAAATTCCAAATTTAATCGTTACGGGTCTCAAAGCCCGATTAACGTCCAACGTTAATTTAATTAAAGTCCAATGGGCTTTTAATTAATTTCTTAAGGCGTGGACTTTTGGTCAACTCGGGTCAAACCGAATAACCAAAGTCCAATCCGGGAATTACCCCATAAGCCTAGAAATAAATTTAGGCCCATTAGGCCCAATTAAACTTTAAAGGTCCAATAGTCGCATTTGGGCTTTATGGAAGCGGTTTTTGGCCCAATTGGATCCAACCAATTTAGCCTAAACCTAACTTGGTACAACCAAGCCCAATTAGCCCAATACCAACATTCAAAGTCCAATTTCCAAAATTAGGCCCAATATATTTAAATCACAAATTCCAAATTCCCAATTTAATTACCAAAGTGTATATCATAATTAATTACCCAATTAACATTTCCAAAAACATCAATTAGCCTAATTATCATGCTCTTTAACATCAAATAGTGTCCAACACAATTTAATCAAAAATCAAACTCAATTACTTGTTATATCATTCTCGGAAATTTGGGCAATTTGTGTCCGATTCGGTTTCAATCCAATTAAATCCACAATCGACATTAAATCAACATTCCTGAATGATTCCAATTCATCCAATGAACAAAAAATAAAAAATTCCAAGAAAATTAGGGCTTCCTTCCTCTTGGCCAAGCTAAGATTATTGGGGAAAAATGTTCCAAACAATTTTTCAACAAATTGATCCAATCAATCCTCAATTAAAACACATTAAAACATATTCATTCATCCAATTTCATAAATCATGCTCAAACACATTTTTACCCAAATTTTAACCCTAATCAAATTTCATGTTTTTCAATCACTCTGATACCATTGTTGGAGTTCTACGGCACCGAGGATCGAATACAAAGCAAGAAATAACATATGAATACATCGAGGGAGTTGCAGAATACTCACATCGATCGGTTGAGCGACGCTACGACGAACAAAAAATGATTTTCTGCCTCTGTCATGGTCACGGCAGTGACTGTTTTTCAGCTCAATGTTTTCGGCCATTGTTGCTTCTTGAACAGCTCCAAGCTTCGTCAAACGATTCCAAGCTCATGGGTGGACTTTCCTATCACCTTCTCATGTCTCTCGGAGTGCTAGCTCTCTTGATTTTTACCAAAAAAATCAAACACTTTGCTTCCCTTTTCTTCAATGACTCTCGGCAGTGGGCTGGCAAAACCAGAAGAAAATGCCCCTTCATGGGCGTGAGAGAGGAGAAGAATTGGAGGAGAGAGAGAGATAAAATGTGTTATTGGTTTTTGTTAATATTGATTTTCCAAATCATATACCAAAATTTTGGTTTTAAAAAGTCAAACAATAAAAGCCATAAATGCCAACCACTACATCAATCAATCAATCAATTATCACATCACTCAAAGTGACATGATTTGACGCTTTATGTGACTAGCGATTTGACGCTTGATTTGACTTGCGTGCGGCATTCAAATTCGAAATACGAATACGCTCGCAAACAATCCCGGGCTCGGGTTCGCTAATTCCAAATTAATGAATTTTCCATTGCGACGTAATTAAATGATTTTGCCTAGCGAAATCACTATTCACGTCGCTAACGAATTAATTTTAAATTAACTCATTCGCCCGAATTAAAATCTAATTTTAATTCCGCGTCGAAATCCAATTTCATTTAATATATCGAATATATTATTTTATCGATTAATTCCAAATTAATCGTTTTCTCTCGCTAAATGATATTTTATCCTAGATAAAATATCTCCGTAATTAATCCCAGATTAATTTTCTCTCTCGTCTAATTAATCCCAGATTAATTAAAGTGCGAGTCATACGTCATCGGTGAATCTTCGAGAAGTGAACCATGAGATCCCCGGATAAGTTGGCAGTAAATCCGGTCATCGGACTATCCGAACACGTACGTACATAGTACTACGTTTATACCGATTTACAAGACAAAGTTGGCTTCTAGTAAAGCGTCATGCCTATCCAATTCTCCAGAAATATCCTTACTGGAATATATGATCTATATCAGGCGTAGTATACGTAGTATTGAGTATTTCGATCCAGCATCGGATGTCACGTGCAAGGCCTGGGGCTGGAATTATGTCTGCTCCATACGAAGCACATATCAGATCTCTGATAACTAGTCTCTATATCGGATAATCATGACCCAGTCATATTATCCCGATGACAGCAGTACATAAGAGAACCAGTACCGTATCCTGCGTGACCATCATCTCCACTATGACTGGAGTGATACTTCCGTCTTGACATCACACCCAACATACAACGATTCTCAATATAACCATCAGAGGCGTACACAGAAACTATTAAAGCCCTGGACGACCAAAACCAAAGTATATTGATTGTCGCAAGTATTAGCGGTGCAAGTCTCAGGTTATGACCAAATACACCTACCCTGATTCGGACTTCCATAGACACATAGTCATACTACCAATGGAATTTCGAGGGGTCTATCCAGAGCGAAGCTGTTTTCCGTACCCTCGGTAAAACACAACTTCCTACTACACTTGCATGAGTATCCTATGCCCAAATATATGAGAACTATGCCGTTATGCCCTCACAACGGGCACACGTGTAATACTAGTCTTTTACGCATTATCGATGTCCATTCTCGATAATACTCTGACTAGGGATATTTAATGATTAAACCTTCGTGGATTGATACTGTCTCATATCATCTCAATCCAGGAACTAATCATATGGACCTTCTATCATTTATACATCTTTGGTAATCTAATTACAAATGACAGAAGAGCAATTTCCTTTGTCACATAGTTAATTTGTACAACAACACCATGATCTGTACAAATAGTGACGCTATGGGTCATAATTGTCCAACAATCTCCCACTTGGCCTATAGCCAGTCACTCAAGTGTCTTACACCCGAACTATATACGGTTCGCTCAAATTACTGAGAAAGGACTTTCGTCAGCGGATTTGCATGATTATCATCTGATGCGATTTATTTGATCATCACATCGCCACGATGTATGATCCGAACGAATCAGATGAATAGTCAAAGTATATATCTGGATCGTTGATGAGACCATTAATTCTTTAGCCTGTGTTGTAGCCTAGCTCAGCTACTAACGGAACTACTCCTAATCTGATTAGGATTATTATCAATCCAGAAGGCTTCTATTGCTGCCTCAGCTGCAGCAATAATCCACTTTTTTTGTTTATTCAGTAACAGTATCTTGCTTGGAAGATTTCCAGCTCATTGTTCCGTTATTCAAACTTTATAGCACCGTTCTTACGACTTTTAGTCGTTATTATCGGTTAGGAAACTTGCAGCATTGAACCCAGTCACTTCAAGTTCTCATTCTCCATAGTATAAGACAACATCCTTAGTTCCTCTAAGATACTAAATGATGTTCTTAACATCAATCCAATGACTATCACTTGGATTGGCTCGATTGTGACTCCATATGCTCAAAGTATATGAGACACCAGGTCGCGTACATTTTTCAATGTACGATTTCTCGGAGATTATTAACAACTTTTAGATCTATCCTAGTAGATCTTTATTCCTAGAATAAAGGTTGTTTCTCCCAAGAATTCTACGGAGAATTTTCTAAAAGCCAAGCTTTCATCGATTGTATTATAGGAATATCATTTCCAAGAAATGATATGTCATCATTACTTAGGACATTCATTGTCAGTGCGCTCCCACTAACCTCCTTATATACACAAGAATCATTTTTCGTTTTGAATTAAATCATACACCATTATGATTACTGTAGGCATTGCATTTTCGCATGTGAAACCCGATGATGAGTCTCATTTGGAGGCACTACCTTTTGAGTCACGAAAGCCGCGGGAAACGGATATCGAAAGGGGAAATTCAGAATAAACAAGCTCACTGTCTTCGTTAGTGCTGCGTTCGTTACTTGTTCGTTCGAACGGAAAACAGATTGCGGGTGTTCGTGTCGCGTTCGAGGAAGCGTTCGAACGGTGTCGGTAATTCTGGTTTTGCTGCTAGCCTCACACCCAGCCCATTTAGCTCCCCAAAGCCCATAAAACACATCCCAAATTAAATAAATAAATATTAATTTAAACATTAAACATTAAATAAAATATTTAAACCATTTACCAATAAATAAAATATTTGCCTAACTTAAACTAAAATCATACCTAATATAAATAAATTGAATATATCATATACTAAAGTTAAAATAAGATATACCTAATTAAATCAATCCTAACCAATTAAAGCCAATCATATATTTGACTTCCTAATCTAATAAGATAATTACCAATCTAAAATATTTGTATTCCTAAACCAACACAAATTAAATATTACAACTTCCTAAATTGAAATATTTTGTCCCCCCTCAATCTTGTGTATGCCTTTCTTGGAAATCCTAATTGAATACCAAATCCTTTCCTTGTGAGACAAGAGCAACCCCTAGCTCTCTTCTATATAAACATGCACTAACCTAGCCCCTTTTTTTTCTCTAGACTCTCTAATGCGCACCTAAGACAAAGAAAACACTTGACATATATACAAAAAAAAAAAGAACAAAAGAGCCCCAACCATCTCCTCCATAGCCGAATCCACCACAAGTAACCACCCTCACATCACCGAAACTACAAGCACCAAAATAACCCCAAATCACCACCGAAAATCAGCCCCTCTAAACCTCCATACATTCACCGAAAATCACACAAACACAGCAGCCTAAATCACTCCCTAAAATACACCCCAAACCAGTGAATAAAAAACTGCACATTTAACTCTTAAAAACACAAAGAAAAATCCACACTTAAAGCCTTAAAAAAAACATCAAAAAATCCCTTAAAACAGTAACATAAAATACACTTATAATCCTTGAAATAACCACCAAAACAGTCCACCAAGACCACCAAAACAGTCCACAAACAGTAAGCAGAGGACACAGAGGAAACGGCAGCAAAACCACAGAGGAAACGACAGCAAACCCCAGAGGAAACAGCAGTAAAACGGAGTCGGAGCATAACTTGGGCGGCCGAACAGCGAAGGTAGAGGCAAACCAGTGAACCAGAAAAGTTGCGGAGCTTTACCCCCTTCCGATTTTCGTGAAACGCGAGTCCGAGAGACGGCTTAAAAGGTTAGACCTGAGGGTATCTTTCACACTTATTCTTATTTAATTTCTGGTCATTTACTTTGATTATATTTTCAATACTTGCGGCATTTGTTGTGTGTATGATATGTGTTGTGGGTATTGGATGAATGGAAGAGTGTTGTCTCTTGTGGTATATAGGATGGAAACCCAGACGTAAATTCCGTAGCCGAATCCGAATGGACGGTAGTGCGGTCTGTACATGGGACACAACTCCACGTACCACTTGAGTTAACGGCACTTTCTCTTGTGTTGTGTTGCTTTGGTTTATTTATTTCTTGTCATTAAAATTCTGTATGTTGCTTATTCTCGTATGATATGATCGAGTGCATAGGCTTAGTAAGTGCGATGAAAGGTTCCCTAATTGGAGGGGTTAAAATCCTTCACCACGACGCTTTGCCGCACCGATTGCTGTGTGTTCGGTTGAATGCGAGATACGTTCAATCGAGCATACCTAGTTTGATATGATTGTCTTTATTTTCGTATGCATGATTCAACCGAGCGCATGGGTTTAGTAAGTGCGATGTGAGATCCCCTATGGGGAGGGGCTAAAGCCCTTTACCACGATGCTTTGCCGCGCCGGTTGATGTGTGCTCGGTTAGATACAAGATACGTTCAATCGGGCACACTATGTTTAATATCATTGCTTTTAATTCTTTGTATGCATGATTCAGTCGAGCGCATAGGCTTAGTATGTTGGTCTAAAGGTCCTCTCTTTGAGATCAAGAGCCCCAAAAGGCCACCTTTACGGCAGTACTTCTCGCCGCCCCCTTTATTTTGTTGTTTATGTATTGCGTCTCATTTCATGCATCAGGTCTGTTCCCGTTCGAACGCGTTTACAACCGCAACTCGAACGCGCATGCATTTTTGCCCTTATCATGCATCAGGTCTCATTTCCGTTCGAACGCGTTATCAAACGCCATACAACGCGAGCATTCTGTTTCATTTCCGTTCGAACGCGTTATCAAACGCCATATACGAACGCGAACCTTCTGTTTACCGTTCGAACGCGTTTACGAACGCTACACGAACGCGCACCCACTGAACTGAGTCCTCTTCATTAGATTTCATGCATATTTTTCCTAGTAGCTATCTCCACATGTATAAATACAAACATGTTAATGTATTACAATTCATATGCTTATGTCATGATAACATTTGAGTATTATTTCTTGCGGTATATCGGATGGAAACCCAGACGTAAATTCCGTAGCCGATTCCGAATGGACGGTAGTGCGGTCTGTACTTGGGATACAATTCCACGTACCGCTTGGAAAAGTGCCCATATGTGTGCTTGTATGGTTAATATGTGTGCTTGTGTTTTCCTGAATGTAATATGCAAATGAAGTTGTATGTTCGTTGCTATTTTGATATATGTTAAGCATGCATTTTAAATGTGAGATATATGTGAAACGTGTACATAAGTTTTATTTTGCATATGAGAAATTTAGAAGCATGATCCTCTTGGAAATAAGTGTTACTTAAGCTTGATTAAATTATTACATAAATCCTTTCATTACAAGTGACATAAGTAAGGGACCATTCCGAACCCAACGGTTTGAGGTCTTCCCTTGCGAGGGGTGAGTGCGGCCTTAAATCTTTGTCCCGGTTCACACCGGGTGGCGACTCTATGTTATTTAGTACTTCCCAACTAGGCCGCGAGCTAAGGAACGGCGTCGCCCAGGTTCTGTTGTCCACAGTCTGGCGACTCCACTGGGGATAGAAAGTTGGCCCCGAAATATTGTCTTGTAATGTTTGGATTTATGTTTTAATTGACCATGTCTATAGTGGATAAAGTGGGGGTTTAATCAAGGGCACTTTGAGGTTAGGTAATGGTTTGGTGTCTTCCTTCACTCACTACCTTTCTAGAAGGAAAAGCTGTGAGGACACCTATATGGCCATCTACTCGTAGCCTTTGTGATGGACTAATTTGGAGGACTCGTTGTTTATTCCTGACACCAAGCGATAAGAGCCTAAGAGGCTTTGGGTATTTAAGTGAGCCTCGCTCCACCTTCCCTCTGGGAAATCTACAACGGGAAATCCATTTGACAGTCTGTCACACACTATAGCTCATTGGCACGTACCTTAGTGTATAAAAAGGGATATGCTCACTTGGTCGCTTGAACCCTTGAGCGGGGAGACCTAGTTGTGGGCTATCCTTCGCCAGTGAGAGCCTTTGTCCATACTCTTGCAAATCCACCCATAGACTGGTTTTTATGGTTAAAGTAACAATTACTCCCTTGAGAATTGAGAATGTGCTTATGGACCATCCTCATTTGGATGCAGTTGGACTATTGTCAGAAATGCGGGCTTGCTGGGCCATTTAAACTGGGGCAAGTTCGTACTGTATGACTATTAGGCCCAAGGCTTCTGAAATGTTGATGGGCCATTATGTAAAAATTATTATGTTATGTTTGCATTATCTCCCTTCTATGCTTATGTTTGGGAACATCATCGTTTGGACCCATTTGGACCATTTGTCATGGGATATGGGCTTGTTGGGGCCATTAAACTGGGACAAGGATGTATTCCATGACTATTAGGCCAAAGGCGTCTAAGTGTTGGTGGGCCACCTTGTGCTTGTTTTCGGAATATTATCATTTGGATTTAGTTGGGCTCTTTGCCATAAGACATGAACTCGTTGGGCCATTTAAACTGGGACGGGTTCACCCTTATGACAGTTGTCCCAAAAGCTTCTAAAATGATAATAGGTCGATTTGTTTGAGAATTTATTTAATTTAGTATGTTATATGTTACATGCATCTCATGCACCTCATGCATACATATATCATGTTAACACCGTCTATGTCTCAAAAAGACAACATAGATACCGTTTGGGTTAGAGAAGGGACAAGGCTCACTAAAAGAACAAGTATGAGTGAATCCGATAATGAGGTGTCCCGTATGGATCAGTTAGAGAATGGTCTCGCCAAGATCACTGAACAGTTGCAGGCTTTGACTACTGCTATGGCTGGTATAGCTGGGTCTCGTGCCGGGGTTCATTCTGGGGATGTGAGGCAAGAGGAAATCCCCGAAAAATGGGGGGATGATATCCCCGCTTTTGATGATGATATGGCAGAGTATGCAGCAGGCAGAGTATCTGGGTCTCAGACAGAGTTGCAGAAACTTCGGGATCAGGTTGAGTCGGTTACCCGCAAGATGAGGGGTAAGAATGAGGATTTGCTGGATTATGACACATTGACTTTTGAGGAACAGTTGCCTGCACAGTTCAAGATGCCGATATTGGCAAGAGTTCAACGGGAATGGGGATCCGAGGGTGCATCTCCGACAGTTTGTATCAGTCATGAGTTCAGTTGGCTTATCTCCGCGCCAGGTACAGAAATGTTTGGAATGTCGCTTGAAGGAGCTCCCGTGGTATGGTACCATAGTTTGGAGAAGAAAGTAAAGGAAGATTGGAGGGAGTTGCCGATGCTTTCCTGAAGCAATATGTCACTGACTTGGAGATCGATTTGTCACTCTCTGTGATCTGGAGAATGTTAAGTAGAAAGCGGAGGAGAATTTTAAGGAGTATGTGGACCGGTGGAGGGGTCAATTATTGAAAATGCAGACTAGGCCTTCGGAGAAGGATCAGATCAAGATGATTATCAAGGGCACCAAGCCCTCCATTTACGGCAAGTTGAGGAGGATGACCTCCATGATTGCAGACTTTCGGCAGTTTAAGGGAAACTGTCATGGATATTGAGAAGAAGAGGCCGAGAATAGAAAATTATATGGTCTAAACAGGAGGCCCATTGGGGGAACATCGGGAACAAAGCCCGTTTTTCCTGCTGAAATTGCTGCTATCTCGGAACAGGCAGTTTTCCAACTTGGAAGGCCCCTGTCTAAGGTGCTAGAGAAATTGAAGAGGCAAGGGCTTTTAAAAAACCCTTGGATACCAAACCATTACCCAATCCCAATCCCCTACACCTCCACATATAACCTAAGCTTTACTGCCACTTCCACCAACAAAAGGCCATGACACGACAACTGCGCCCGACTCCGCCATGAAATCCAAGACCTAATAGACTCCAAGAAAATACCCAACCCAGAAACAGAACACCCGACACACACAGAAACCCCTTACCCAACTACCGTGCTGTACCACCACCAGCCTACATGATCAGTTCTGGCCTCCCAGAAGACCTTGTCCGAAAATCCTTTCACCCTAAGCCTTTTGCCTGGGAATCTGGGATAGTACTAGTGAGGATGAGTTTGAGCAGAAGAAAAACTTTTGGCTTGATTTCTCTATAGCAGTGATGAGGAGGAAGTAAGGGGAATGACACGTAACAGTCATTTTTTACAATGATATGGCGGAAAAGGCAAGGAAGCTTTGACAGATGGTAGAGAAGTGGTTGAGACTGCAGAAAGTACTGAAGGGATGTAGTGCTGAGGCAATTGAGGAAGACTAGAGCACAAGTGAGTATCTGGGAACTATTATGTGCATCTCGGGAGCATAGACAGGCTATGGTTGATGCCTTGAGCAAGATTGTGGTACCGGAGGATGCCAACCCGCCCAATGTTTGTTGGGTCGGTTCAGAAAGAAGCTTTGCATATATCCTTTTCTGAGGATGAACTCCCGGCGGAGGGGAGAAATCATAACAGGCCTCTATTTATCAGGGCCGAGGTGAGGGGCAAGAAAACTTCATGTGTGATGGTGGATGACGGTTCGTCCATCAATGTGTGCCCGTTGAAAATTCTGGCAAGATTGGGTATGAAAGCAACAGACTTGGACCCCTCCAGTATGACTATTAAAGCTTATGATGACAGTAAGCGGGGAGTTGAGGGTACCTTTGTGGCTATGGTCAAGGTAGGGCCGATTGAAGATGAGGTTGAATTCACAGTGCTGGACATCCCAACCACTTTTGCCTTTATTGGGAAGGCCTTGGTTTCACAAACTTGGGGGCGTGCCTTCCACTTTGCATCAGATGATCAAATTCCCGTATGAGGGAGAAATTGTTACCATCCGGGCTGAGTTAGATAATGCCGTGGCTGCCTTGGAGATACCACCTTTCACGAGGTTCCAGGTATCAGCCACTTTTGAGGAGTGGGTGGATCCTAGGGTGGCTAGGATTATGGAGAAAATGAAGTTTGAGCCGGGTAAGGTTCAAAATTGCCGGATTTCAGAGGACAGACTACTCGGAGGGGGTTTGGGATACAAATCTGACGAAGAAAAGCCAAAGGTCAAGAAAAGGGCCTGAGACTGATGGAGTGCTTTGTGAAAGCTTCAGGGTATCAAGGAGAGCCTGAACCTGTGAAAGTCAATGGGATTGTGGTACTTGGGTTTGAGATCTTCCAGGATTTGTTGGGTGAGAAACCACTGACTGGAGAAGCTGTGGAAACATAGATTTGGAAGAAGAATTAATGAAGTTAGAAAGCCTGACTCTGGAAGAGGATGAGAAGCCTGAGGAAGACCTGATTGCAGAGGAAGAAGTGACTCTAGATGATGATGAAGACATTTACCTTCCTGATTTGTTTGAATGTACTTCCGCATTATCCAATAATAAAGACATTTCTTTTGCTTTTTGCCTGAGTCATTTCCGTTTACTCTGCATGAATCAAGCATATTTGACATCAGTTCAGCCAGAACTATTGCATTTAACTTGGGTACACTTGAGAACCCCAAAGAAATTTTAATTGCAAGTGAAGTAACCCCCGAAGAGAGGGAGAAACTAGAAGAAGAGTTGGTCAGATATGCCAAAGTATTTGCTTGGTCCTATGAGGACATGCCTGGGGTAGACAGAAATATTGCCCAGCACACAATACCAACTTATCCGAATATGAGGCCAGTAAAGCAGAAACTTCGACGGATGAGACCAGAATGGGCTGAGAAAGTCAGAGAGGAAGTTAAGAAACAGATAGATGTGGGGTTCCTGGAAGTGGTAAAATATCCTGAATGGTTGGCTAACATAGTACCGGTACCGAAGAAAGATGGGAATGTCAGAATGTGTGTAGACTACAGAGATCTTAATAAAGCTTGCCCGAAAGATGATTTCCCTTTACCGCATATAGATGTTCTGGTTGATAGCGCGGCTTTATCCGCTATGTATTCGTTTGCAGATGGGTTTTCAGGATACAATCAGGTTCTCATGGCTGAGGAAGATAAACATAAGACAGCATTTGTTACCGAGTGGGGCACCTATTGTTACAAGGTAATGCCGTTTGGACTTAAGAATGCGGGAGCTACTTATCAGCGGATGGCCACTACACTTTTCCATGACTTGATGCACAAAGAGATTGAGGTGTATGTGGATGACATGATGGTGAAATCAGAAACCAGAGTTGGGCATATTGAGGCATTGGAAAGGTTCTTTCGGAGAGTTGACAGATATAACATGCGGCTAAACCCCAAGAAATGTGTGTTTGGGGTGACATTAGGGAAATTGCTTGGTCATACAGTGGGAATGGGCGGAATAGAGGTAGACTCCGAAAAGATCAAGGCAATCACAGAAATGCCTGCACCGAAGATAGAAAAGGAAGTCAGAGCATTCTTGGGGAAGATTCAGTACATCAGTCGGTTTATTGCCAAGTTGACATCGGTATGTGAGCCTATCTTCAAACTGTTGAGAAAAGATCAGCCAGTGAGATGGAATGAACAGTGTCAGACCGCCTTCGACAGAATCAGAGAGTACTTGGTGAAGCCACATGTATTGAAACCTCCGAGGCCGGGTAGACCTTTGATATTGTATTTGGCCATAGAATCAGAAGCATTGGGGGGTATGATGGTACAGGCGGATGAGACAGGGGTAGAACATGCAGTTTATTATCTGAGTAAGAAGATGCTCCCGTATGAGACTCGATATCAGGAGGTTGAGAAGATCTGTCTTGCAGTGGTATGGGCTTCCAGAAAGTTGCGACATTACTTCCAGTCTTACAAGATCCAGGTGGTGGCAAAGGAGAATCCTCTGAAATATCTTCATTCAGTGCCTTCACTAGTGGGAAAGCTGGGCCGATGGTTGGTATTATTGACAGAGTTTGACATTGAGTATCTCACCTCCAAAGTGATCAAGGGACGAGCAGTAGCGGAGTTTCTGGCATTGCAACCTGTTGAGGGGGATCAGTATAAGTTTGAGTTTCCAGATGAAGAGATCCAAGCAATAACAGTTCAGAGATGGAAGATGTATTTTGACGGAGCAGTGAATTACAAGGGAGCCGGAATTGGGATCGTGATAGTAACCCCTGAGGGAGAGACTTTGCCTTTGGCCAAGAGGTTGACATTCAGAGTGACTATAACATGGCCGAGTATGAAGCATGTGCTTTTGGTTTGACAGCATTGATAGCCTTGAAGGCCGGGAGTGTGGAAATCTACGGAGATTCTATGTTGGTAGTCCAGCAGATGCGAGGAGAATGGGAATTGAAAGAGGAACGGTTGAAGCCTTATCTTTTTCACCTCAGAAAATTGGCACAGGTTATCCCCGAGTGTAAGTTTCAGCACCTACCGAGAGAAGAGAATCAGATGGCAGACGCATTGGCTACACTAGCAGTGACTTGGGAAAATCCAGAGAAGTTAGTGATGAAACCGTTGATACTGACAACAGCAAGTAAACCTGCTTATGAGATAGAAAGAATTCTGGAAGTTGAGGTTGACGACACTAAACCATGGTATTATGACATTCAGAGGTATCTGGAACATGGTGAATTCCCGGAAGGGGCGGGCAGAAAAGACAGAATAGCCATTCAGAAGTTGGCTTCCCAGTATGTGACTTTGAGAGGGGAACTGTACAAGAGGCAGGCAAACGGTATTCAGTTGAAGTGTTTAAGAAAGGAAGAAGCTCAACATGTAATGGAAGAAGTACACGCCGGGGTATGTGGTCCGCACATGAATGGGTTGAATCTGTCCCGCAAGATAGTGAGGCAAGGTTTTTATTGGTCAACCATGGAAACAGACTGCGCGAAGATGGTAAGCACTGTCATGACTGTCAAGCACATGGTAATTTGAATCACTTACCGCACACAGAATTACACGGGTTGTCAGAGCCGTGGCCTTTCTCAGCATGGGGAATTGATATGATTGGGGAAATTCGACCAAATGCATCAAATGAGGATCGCTTCATAGTGGTGGCAGTAAATTACTTCTCAAAGTGGGTGGAAGCCGAATCCTTCCGTAATGTTACAGCGAAACAGATGGCAAAGTTCATAGCTCGGAACCTCATTTGTCGGTATGGTATGCCGCATCATGTAGTGACAGACAACGGGGTCCAGTTTCAAGGAGAGACGAAGGCAATGTTACAGAGGTATGGGATAGGCCACCACAAGTCATCACGTACAGGCCGCAGGCAAATGGGGCAGTTGAGGCAGCCAACAAGACTATAAAGACAATTTTAGCCAAGATGACAGAAATTGTAGAGATTGGGCCAAGAAATTACCGTATGCTTTGTGGGGGTACAGAACATCAGTAAGAACAGCAACAGGGTCCACACCTTACTCCTTGGTCTACGGAATGGAAGCAGTCTTGCCAGTAGAAGTGGAAATACAGTCCCTGAGAGTATTAGCAGAGGCAGAATTACCGGAACAGGAATGGGCCGCACAGAGATTTGATCAGTTAGTACTGTTGGATGAGAAGAGAACGAAGTCTTTGTATCACATGCAGTTGTATCAGAATAGACTAGCCCGGGCATTCAACAAGAAAGTACGTCCCACAAAGATCAGAAAGGGTGATTTGGTACTTAAGCAGTCGAGGCCGTCGACGACGGATCCGAGAGGGAAATTCAGGCCTAACTGGGAAGGACCTTACATCGTTCAGAAAGTCATGGGAAATAGAGCAGTGAAGCTATCAGACTTGGAAGGAAACGAGTTCACCGAGCCGATCAACGTAGACAGATTAAAGCAGTACTTTGCCTGAGGGAGAGAAGACTGAGCAGTCACCACAAGGATCGACAGAAGATCTAACCCAACGGAATAGGGAAATCATTCATGCATACGTAACGTTGCATTCTCTTTGTGTTTGTTTCTGTTTTGTGTTCGCAGGTTCAAAGAGAGAAGAAAGCGGCAGGAATGAGCCAAACAACGTCAACGCAATCTCAGTTTTTGGGGTGAGTCCCAAGGGGCGAAGCCCACATCAGCTTGGGGGCGAGGCCCATATCATGTCATCTCCAGGTATGGAGACACATCATCAGTTCGAGGGCGAGGTCCCTATAGTCAGCGGTGTTGGGTCGAGGTGCCCAGGGTCGAGGTGCCCCCGTTGTCAGTTGTAGTTCCGGGTCGAGGTGCCCAGGGTCGAGGTGCCCACTACATTATCAGTTCGAGGGCGAGGTCCCTATAGTCAGCGGTGTTGGGTCGAGGTGTCCAGGGTCGAGGTGCCCCGTTGTCAGTTGTAGTTCCGGGTCGAGGTGCCCAGGGTCGAGGTACCCACTACATCATCAGTTCGAGGGCGAGGTCCCTATAGTCAGCGGTGTTGGGTCAAGGTGCCCAGGGTCGAGGTGCCCCCGTTGTCAGTTGCAATTATTGGGACGCGTCCCAGGATCGAGGTCCGCTGCAGTACCAACTCAAATCGAGGCGGCAGCCGAGCCAGGTAAGTAAAATGCATTGCATAACTTTGATAGGATTGTTCAAAGTCACACACTGCACAAGTCCCATCAAAGTAGGGGCGACAGTAGGCATTGCATTTTCTCATGTGAAACCCGATGATGAGTCTCATTTGGAGGCACTAACTTTTGAGTCACGAAAGCCGCGGGAAACGGATATCGGAAGGGGAAATTCTGAATAAACAAGCTCATTGTCTTCGTTAGTGCTGCGTTCGTTACTTCGTTCGAACGAAAAACAGATTGCGGGTGTTCGTGTCGCGTTCGAAGAAGCGTTCGAACGGTGTCGGTAATTCTGGTTTTGCTGCTAGCCTCACACCCAGCCCATTTAGCTCCCCAAAGCCCATAAAACACATCCTAAATTAAATAAATAAATATTAATTTAAACATTAAACATTAAATAAAATATTTAAACCATTTACCAATTAAATAAAATATTTGCCTAACTTAAACTAAAATCATACCTAATATAAATAAATTGAATATATCATATACTAAAGTTAAAATAAGATATACCTAATTAAAATCAATCCTAACCAATTAAAGCCAATCATATATTTGACATCCTAATCTAATAAGATAATTACCAATCTAAAATATTTGTATTCCTAAACCAACACAAATTAAATATTACAACTTCCTAAATTGAAATATTTTGTCCCCCCTCAATCTTGTGTATGCCTTTCTTGGAAATCCTAATTGAATACCAAAATCCTTTCCTTGTGAGACAAGAGCAACCCCTAGCTCTCTTCTATATAAACATGCACTAACCTAGCCCCTTTTTTCTCTAGACTCTCTAATGCGCACCTAAGACAAAGAAAACACATGACATATATACAAAAAAAAAGAGAACAAAAGAGCCCCAACCATCTCCTCCATAGCCAAATCCACCACAAGTAACCACCCTCACATCACCGAAACTACAAGCACCAAAATAACCCCAAATCACCACCGAAAATCAGCCCCTCTAAACCTCCATACATTCACCGAAAATCACACAAACACAGCAGCCTAAATCACTCCCTAAAATACCCCAAACCAGTGAATAAAAAACTGCACATTTAACTCTTAAAAAACACAAAGAAAAATCCACACTTAAAGCCTTAAAAAAAACATCAAAAAATCCCTTAAAACAGTAACATAAAATACACTTATAATCCTTGAAATAACCACCAAAACAGTCCACCAAGACCACCAAAACAGTCCACAAACAGTAAGCAGAGGACACAGAGGAAACGGCAGCAAAACCACAGAGGAAACGGCAGCAAAACCACAGAGGAAACAGCAGCAAAACGGAGTCGGAGCAGTAACTTGGGCGGCCGAACAGCGAAGGAAGAGGCAAACCAGTGAACCAGAAAAGTTACGGAGCTTTACCCCCTTCCGATTTTCGTGAAACGCGAGTCCGAGAGACGGCTTAAAAGGTTAGACCTGAGGGTATCTTTCACACTTATTCTTATTTAATTTCTGGTCATTTACTTTGATTATATTTTCAATACTTGCGGCATTTTTTATGTGTATGATGTGTGTTGTGGGTATTGGATGAATGGAAAAGTGTTGTCTCTTGTGGTATATAGGATGGAAACCCAGACGTAAATTCCGTAGCCGAATCCGAATGGACGGTAGTGCGGTCTGTACATGGGACAAACTCCACGTACCACTTGAGTTAACGGCACTTTCTCTTGTGTTGTGTTGCTTTGGTTTATTTATTTCTTGTCATTAAAATTCTGTATGTTGCTTATTCTCGTATGATATGATTGAGTGCATGGGCTTAGTAAGTGCAATGAAAGGTTCCCTAATTGGAGGGGTTAAAATCCTTCACCATGACGCTTTGCCGCACCGATTGATGTGTGTTCGGTTGAATGCGAGATACGTTCAATCGAGCATACCTAGTTTGATATGATTGTCTTTATTTTCGTATGCATGATTCAACCGAGCGCATGGGTTTAGTAAGTGCGATGTGAGATCCCCTATGGGGAGGGGCTAAAGCCCTTTACCATGATGCTTTGCCGCGCCGGTTGATGTGTGCTCGGTTAGATACAAGATACGTTCAATCGGGCACACTATGTTTAATATCATTGCTTTTAATTCTTTGTATGCATGATTCAGTCGAGCGCATGGGCTTAGTATGTTGGTCTAAAGGTCCTCTCTTTGAGAGATCAAGAGCCCCAAAAGGCCACCTTTACGGCAGTACTTCGCCGCGCCCCTTTATTTTGTTGTTTATGTATTGCGTCTCATTTCATGCATCAGGTCTGTTCCCGTTCGAACGCGTTTACAAACGCAACTCGAACGCGCATGCATTTTTGCCTTATCATGCATCAGGTCTCATTTCCGTTCGAACGCGTTATCAAACGCCATACGAACGCGAGCATTCTGTTTCATTTCCGTTCGAACGCGTTATCAAACGCCATACGAACGCGAACCTTCTGTTTACCGTTCGAACGCATTTACGAACGCTACACGAACGCGCACCCACTGAACTGAGTCCTCTTCATTAGATTTCATGCATAGTTTTCCTAGTAGCTATCTCCACATGTATAAATACAAACATGTTAATGTATTACAATTCATATGCTTATGTCATGATAACATTTGAGTATTATTTCTTGCGGTATATCGGATGGAAACCCAGACGTAAATTCCGTAGCCGATTCCGAATGGACGGTAGTGCGGTCTGTACTTGGGATACAATTCCACGTACCGCTTGGAAAAGTGCCCATATGTGTGATTGTATGGTTAATATGTGTGCTTGTGTTTTCCTGAATGTAATATGCAAATGAAGTTGTATGTTCGTTGCTATTTTGATATATGTTAAGCATGCAGTTTTAAATGTGAGATATATGTGAAACGTGTACATAAGTTTTATTTTGCATATGAGAATTTAGAAGCATGATCCTCTTGGAAATAAGTGTTACTTAAGCTTGATTAAATTATTACATAAATCCTTTCATTACAAGTGACATAAGTAAGGGACCATTCCGAACCCAACGGTTTGAGGTCTTCCATTGCGAGGGGTGAGTGCGGCCTTAAATCTTTGTCCCGGTTCACACCGGGTGGCGACTCCATGTTATTTAGTACTTCCCAACTAGGCCGCGAGCCAAGGAACGGCGTCGCCCAGGTTCTGTTGTACACAATTACATCAAAACAATAGTTCTAAGAACCCAATGCTTACTTCAATCCATCCATGGATCAAATAACCCGCAAACCTTGTTTGCTTGTTTTGGTTCGACAAAACCGTCAGGATGTTGTAAACATCCTCTAAAAGGTTTCCGTTAAAAAGGTTTTGGCATCTAGTTGACATATTTCATAAATGAAACATGCAGCATTAGCAAGCACTATCCAAATGGATCTACCGTGGCAAAAGGTAAAAGGTTTCATCGTAATCGACACAATGTTGATAAAAATACCTTTTCGCTACAAGCCTAGCTTTATACGTTGGTATGTTGCCTTCCACGTATGTCTTCCTTGAAGACTTATATAGTACCAATAGGCACAATGCCTTGCGGTACAACAACTAGTGTCCAAACTTAGTTGGTATACATGGAATCCATTTCGGATATCATGGCACTTTGCCATAATAAGGAGTCGATACCTTGTATCACTTCCTCATACGTAGTCAGTTCGTATTCCTCAATAAGATTGACATGTTTTCGAGGTGAGATCAGAAACCCATACCCCAGGTTGTTTTCTGACTCTCTCTGACTTACGCAGTTCTTGTGTATTCGAAGATTGCTGGTATAGTTACATCATTGATGAACTATATATGTTCCAATCTGAATCGGTGCCTGGAATAGTATTACTCTGATTTACATCAAGTTTTACTTTCCTCCCACTTACCACTGCATATCGGTATTCCTCTTAGGAAAATCGCATGGCGAGCAACAATTACATTGTTCTCTTGTGAGTTGTATAAGTACTATACTTTGGTTTCCCTAGGATAACCACAACTTGGGCACTTATCCGATTTGGGTTTTAGTTTGGTATCATCCAAACATATGCCTAGCATACCCAAATCTTCAGGAATGAGAAAACCCTGTTTCTATCCTGTTCATATCTAATATGAAGTCTGTCAAACAGATTTTTATGGAACCTTATTCTAAATAAGTTCTGCACTGTTTATGCGTATCCGTTGAATGAAATGGTAGCTCAGAGCGACTCATTATTTACCTTATCAGGTCTAACAAAATTTGGTTTATCCGTTTGGACACACCTTCAAGATGACATGTTCTGGGAGGAATCCTCATTGAAAGAATACTATAATCTTTCAAGTATATGAGAAACTTATTGCTTAAGTATTTTCATTATGGTCTAACCGTGATGTTTTAATACTTTATCCGATCTGTTTGTCTATTTCGTGTCTAAACTGTAAAAGTTTCCGATTTGTGTTTCAAAAGAAACACATAACCATAACGCGATGCCACATCTGTAAAGGTCACGAAACATTCATTTCCACCTCTAGCCTAGCTAGATATGGGCCCACTTACGTCACTATGAACGAGGGCTAACAGATCGGTGGCATTTACACTTTTACCAAGTAAATAGTGTTATAGGCACTTTGCCCAATGAACTAGATTCGTAGAATTTATTTGAATAGAATCAAATTTGTCCTAGTACCCACTCTTCGAAAGTGTGGATATATAATTCTTGTTTAATTGTGTCCTAGACAACAATGCCACTTATAAGTCTCAACTGTTTAAATCAGTTTGAGCTATTTATTTGTTATGTCATATGTTTGAGATTTATTTATATTCAAAATATAAATTCTGTTATTCACATCTAATGTGTTTATCTCAATATCATCTTTATATAATAAAACATTTTAGTGTTCTAGAATATAAAGGTATATCCGCAACGGATTATACACTGATATAGAGATAATGTATCTAGTCAAACTAGTTACATTTTAACAGTTTCCTAATTTAAGTACACACCCGAATGGTAGTTCCTAAACTTAGGTATCTACGGTTAAAACAGCGACTTTCGTCCCGTTTCCAATTCGCAGATTAATCTCAACTGTAGTCAGTATCCTGCTCATAGCAGATTCTGCACACCAATACATATTTATGTACCACATCCAGTATCTAAAATCCAATTTTAATACTAGTTGTGAACATGTTTATGACAAACATATTTGAAGTCAGAGCATTGCCCGTCTTCAATTCCTTCATGTCTACCTTGTCCACACGGCAGTCACGCTTCCATGTCCCCGTTTGCCACATTTTAGGTAGACATATTGGGATATGTCCTATGTCTTCCCAGAAGATTATAATGATTATGCCTTTGCCCTTTTCCACACTCCAGAAGCCTTTGGCCAAGCCTTGGCCTTCTAGAATGTCGAAATAAGATGCGCATTGCGCTTCTTGGCTTATTGCAAATTCTGGCTTTGTCTCCTTGAGAATTGCCATTAACTCTCCTAGAGTTTACTATTGCAATTTTAGTACTTCAAAGATCTAAAAATAGATCTATGAAGATCCTTCAATTTCATTATCATACTTTAAGGATCTAATCATTAGTTCTGATTAAGAAATTAAGGAGTCTAATGCGGCAAGCATAATGAATTAAGCACTAAAGTTATCATCACATAAATCTTCCAAAGATTATGCTCTACTATTTGCTTAACTCCGGGTTTAGGCTTAAGATGTTATTTTATCAAATAAAGTAACTTCTTTGTTTTCAGGACTATCCTGATGTTTATTCCCAATTTGAAAATTAAAGTCGTTTAAATACATTTTCACCCAGGATTATGTTTTAAACACTAATCTTTCAATTATCTTGATTCTAATAGTCCAACTATTTAATCAACGATTTTAGGTACTATTCATTATAATGATTACTATAGTCCAACTATATAATCAACTATAATTTAATAGATTAAATTCAATTATATTGATTACTATAATCCAATTATAAAATCAACTATTAATTGAATAGTTTGAATACAGTCCAACTGTTTAATTAAAACAACTTTAATTATTAGTCCAACTAATAAATAATTTATTTGACGAATTATTTGAAATGAGCGCGTATGGCAAGTTACTAAACGAATATTGCAAACTTAATACTTGCCTCCCACTATTTTTCGGCGAGCCTCTAACCCTCTGTGGAGTACTCGGGAAACCTTGTTTCCTAGTGGGCTAGGATCCCGTTAAATAACACAAAATCTTGAACAAATTGTATGATAATTAACTAGTTAAATCTTTAAGATCAATTGGATCTCATCCAATTCCTAGATCCAGTAGGTGGACATCAAAGTTCGAAACATATATCCTATATATGCCAATATATCCAATATATTGCCTAACCTTTTTACTCTGAATCAACTAAGCCTTGGCTTTGGCACAACAAACTTAGTGATCCCAGTTAAGCGGAACCTATTGACCATGGAAAGCTTCGTAATCAATGTCGATGGACAAGAAGTGATATTGACTTTGGCCAACAAATCACAACTTGGACAAGACACCGATATGGAACAAAGCTCTCGTGATTCAAACACATCCTCGACGGACAAAGGCCTTGACTTTGGCCAACAAACCAATGCCAGTCTTGGATCTTGAGTAAGAATCACTCAATGGAAGGAAAAACGCTTAATATTTTGTGAGGGTTTTTCGCGTGCAAATTGGCAACCAATTTATTATCTTTGTTAAGGTCTCATCATCATACACCCTTAAACATGCATTCTAAACACATAATAAGGCGCGTAAATAAAATAATAATGATATGCAGATGGATACTTTACACATTGATCCTAGATCAAATCTCTCACTTTCCTCTCTCCCGCTAGCACAAGTATTACTTCTACCTGTTACATAACACTTCTAAAGAAACCTCATTTACATTGAGGGGAATATGTGAGAAGATAAATACACAGAGTAAGAAGGTAATAGGTTGGACACGCATGTCCAATTAATAAATTCTAAATTTCTTACAACAATTTCCAAAATTGCCCCACCCATCTAATATCCATCTGATATACATTATTCATGCATCGCAACCATGTATTCACACAAGCATGTTATCAATCAATCTAATCCAATTAATTAATCTGATAATTAATGACCATCCAATGTTCAAACAACGATTTGATTTTGCACGAGTCAAACTCGTTTTGCGAATAAGTACTCAAAGTACGAATTCTTGAATTAAATTAAACTACAACATTAAATCCAATTTAATTTGTATTTAATACTAATTCACTTATTTAATTCCAAATTAAATATTACACTTTATTAACAAACCTTTATGACTTAAATTCCAAATTTAATCGTTACGGGTCTCAAAGCCCGATTAACATCCAATGTTAATTTAATTAAAGTCCAATGGGCTTTCAATTAATTTCTTAAGGCATGGACTTTTGGTCAACTTGGGTCAAACCCAAAGACTAAAGCCCATTTAAAGGAATAACCCCATAAGCCTAGAAACCAATTTAGGCCCATTAGGCCCAATTAAAGTTAAAGGTCCATTAAGTCATAATTGGACTTTATGGATATGGTTTTGGGCCCAATTGGATCCAACCAATTTAGCCTAAACCCATTTTGGTACAACCAAGCCCAATTAGCCCAATTACAACCTTTCAAGCCCAAATCCAATTTAAGCCCAACATAATTAAATTCCAAAATTCCAAATTCATAATTTAATTACTCAAAGTGTAAACCATAATTAATCAACCAAATCAATATTTCCAAAACACCAGTTAGCCTAATTAATTATGCTTATCAACATTAAAACATGTCCAACACATTTTAACAAAAATCAAACCCATATACCATGCTATATTGTCTCGGCAATTAGGGATTTATATGTCCAATTTTAAATCCAATCCAATTGAATCCAATTCAACATTAAATCAACATTCCCAATTGATTTCAAGTCATCCAATGAATCAAAAATCAAAAATTCCAAGACATTATGGCAAGCTTCATATTCGGCCAAGCCAATATTTTTTGGGCAAAATTGTTCCAAACAATATTTCATGAAATTGATCCAATCAAACTTCAATTAACCATTATTTAAGAATACTTAATCAAACAATTTAACCAAATCATGCTCAAAATCAATTTACCAAATTTTAACCCTAAATCCAAGTTTCATGCTTTTACTCACTCTGATACCATTGTTGAGAAATTATACGGTCCCGAGGATCGATTATCAAGCATGAAACATAAGTGCGAATACACGATGAAGTTGCGGAATACTTACATCGATCGGTTGAGGCGATGCGGCGAAGAACAAAACTTTTCTCGACCCTCCTTGAGCTCTCGGCAGTCCACTGGTTTTGTCTCCAAATTTTCGGCTTTGGTCCTCCATTGATGCTCCAAGCTCCAAGCTTCTCAAATGGTGATTCGAAGCTCACAAGTGGGTTTCCCTATCACCTTTGTAGGTCTCATATATGTGCTAGCACTCTTGATTTTTGCCACAAAAATCACTTTGCTTCTCATCTTCATGTCTCGGCAAAGTGCAGAATTTTGAAGCGGAAATGGCCCTAGGCCGTGAGCAAGAGAAGAGGGAAAAAGAGAGAGATGTGTGGTGTGTTACAAAAATTGTATTAGTTAATTGTTTTCCAAAAACAAATAAACATATACCATTTTTCCTTTTCCAAAAAGTCAAAGGCAACTATGCCAACTACTTCCATCAACTATTCACATCACTCAATCAATCAAGTGACAAGTTGTCACATCACTCAAAGTGACAAGTGATTTGATGCTTGATGTGACTAATGATTTGACGCTTGATGTGACTTGCGGGCCGCACTTGAATTCGAAATGCGAGTGCGCTCGTAAACACTCTCGGGCTCGGGTTCGCTAATTCCAAATTAACAAATTTTCCGTTGCGACGTAATTAAATAATTATGCATAGCAAAATCACTATTCACGTCGCTAACGAATTAATTCTAAATTAACTCGTTTGCCCGAATTAAAATCTAATTTCAATTCCGCGTCGAAATCCAATTTCGTATAATATATCAAATATATTATTTTATCGATTAATTCCAAATTAATCGTTTTCTCTCTTTAAATGATATTTTATCCCAGATAAAATATCTCCGCAATTGATCCCAAATTAATTTTCTCTCTCAACTAATTAATCCCAGATTAATAAAGTGCGAGTCATACGTCATCGGTGAATCTTCGGGAAGCGACCCATGAGATCCCCGGATATGTTGGCAGTAAATCCGGTCGTCGGACTATCCGAACACGTACGTACCTAGTACTACGTTTATACCGATTTACAAGACAAGGTTGGCTTCTAGCAAAGCGCCATGCCTACCCAATTCTCCAGAAATATCCTTACAGGAATATGTGATCTATATCAGGCGTAGTATACGTAGTATTGTGTATTTCGATCCAGCATCGGATGTCACGTGCAAGGCCTGGGGCTGGAATTGTGTCTGCCCCGTACGAAGCACATATCGGATCTCTGGTAACTAGTCTCTATATCGGATAATCATGACCTAGTCATATTATCCCGATGACTGCAGTACATAAGAGAACCAGTACCGTATCTTGCGTGACCATCATCTCCACTATGACTGGAGTGATACTTCCGTCTTGACATCACACCCAACACAATACGATTCTAAATATACCCAGCAGAGGCGTACACAGAACCTGTTAAAGCCCTGGATGACCAAAACCAAAGTATATTGATTGTCGCAAGTATTAGCGGTGCAAGTCTCAGGTTATGACCAAATACACCTACCCTGATTCGGACTTCCATAGACACATAGTCATACTACCAATGGAATTCTGAGGGGTCTATTCAGAGCGAAGCTGTTTTCCGTACCATCGGTAAAACACAACCTCCTAATACACTTGCATGAGTATCCTATACCCAAATATATGAGAACTATGACGTTATGCCCTCACAACGCGCACAAGTGTAATACTAGTCTTTTATGCATTATCGATGTCCATTCTCGATAATATTCTGACTATGGATATTTAATGATTAAACCTTCGTGGATTGATACTGTCTCATATCATCTCAATCCAGGAACTAATCATATGGACCTTCTATCATTTATACATCTTTGGTAATCTAATTACAAATGACAGAAGAGCAATTTCCTTTGTCACATAGTTAATTTGTACAACGACAACCATGATCTGTACAAATAGTGATGCTATGGGTCATAATTGTCAAACACTTGCCTCATCGGGTCGGCAAACTGAAACAACTGGCATTCTGCCTCGTTGAACTACCAGATCGGGTCGGTGATGAGACCTTCACTTCCCTCATTTTCTCTGAATATCTTCCCACTTCGGGTCGGGCATCAAATGCGAACCAGTTCTGATTTCCTAGTCGGGTTAGATTCTTGTGTCTCTTGGGCCTGGGCCATTGAGTTTAGGAAATAAAAATCTCTCTTATATCGTTCTTCATACTTTAGGAATCATCGGGCCTAAAAATCACCATGAACAGAACCTTTATTATTGCATACATTTGCGCGTGAGATTTCAAAAATTTATATTCTAAATTTTGAGTATTTTTATTTATTTAAAAAAGGAAGATGATGCAGCTAACGTTTTAAAGTGAAGAAGAGTGTATCTTTAATTAAAAAGGTTTAAAAAAATAAAAACAAAAAGACTCAAAAGTAACTTGCTTTTTTTTATATAAAAAAAGTAAGAAATATTGCGGGATCTAACTCAAACCATTCCTTTCAAATGAATGATTAAAATCGATTGTATTGGGGGCTCAATCGATTTTCTTACTATGCCTAAGTAATATTTTACAATGGCTACAAGGAAACCAGGCAAAAATAAAAAATAAAAAAAATCATCTAAAACTAGGGTATGATTGTTTAGTAATTAACCCTGAATAGAGTTAGGGTGATTTTGATAGTGCTAATTAATTTACGTTTTTGAACTTATTTTTAAAATATTCATATATTTTTTATTTAAAGAATAATTTAAATATAATTTTAAACATTTCCAAACAAATATTTAAATTCAATGATTTGCATATATTACCATATTTTTCTAACTTATTCTGAATATGACTAACTTTACTCCCAAAACTACACTTACAAAATTAATTTATTTCCACCATATAAAAGTTAATTATTTTTTTCTTTTATACAATCAATTATTTATGATATTTTTTCATTATATATGATATTTTTTCATTATATATATATATATTCTTATAAATATAATGAATCGTATTTTCTATTATCAATGAATTTTATAATATAAGTAATGTAAAAATAAACTACATATATAATATTTAGAAAATTTAGAAACAAATTTAATATAAGTTTACGGAAACCAAAAAAAAAAAAATCAAATCAAATTACTAATTTTCATTTAAGGGAGAATATGTGTGTATATATATATTTTTTTTTTGAAAAAAAAAAAACCTAAATTAAATAGTGGCATTCCTATTAGAATCTTAGCTTAAAATATAACTCATATTTAGTTCACATATACAGTCAAACCTCCATAAATAAATACTGGATAAATTAATAATCTATCCAAATAATTTTTTTTTCCTGGTCTCAACTGTTGGAGTTGGTAGTTTGAGCACTAATCCGAATAATGTATTGTACATTATATTTTATTATTTATTAATAAAATAACTAAATTTTCATTTCAACCTTTACCAATGACAATGTCATTATGCATATTAGATTGATATATACAAATATGATGAGAATGACTTCGATCTTAGAATAGTCATGTAGTTATATTGGACACTGGATGGTCCGACATTGAGATAATATTATTATTATAAACTATTCTTAACATATATATTCATAGTCGTTAGTTTTGGAATATAGTCGAATTCCTATAATTAAGAGGACTAGCACATGTCGTATATTGGAATTGGAGTTCCAATGATTTAACCCAATGTACCATGAGCAATGGAAGCTCATATAGACATGTGGGTATTTGTTGGAGCGAATACTAAATGACTCACAGGTGATTCCTAATAGTTGGAAGTACAGACCAACGACAATAAGAATCTTCTCAAGTCTAGTAGCGTATGTGATCCTTTAACTATATGATAACATTGATTTTGTGTGTTATCCTCCACACTTTGATGTCATAAATGTCAGAGACGTTTCATGGTCTGACCTTTAGATATTCGTTGGGTGTGGACCGATGCACTCATTAATCAAGTGCGTATCAAGATAAGATCCGTCAGTCCGTATATGTCCCAGGTATCCATGTGAGTAAGTCAAGATTTTTAAGACTTTGACAAAGCCGATCATATATGGTGAATTGCATATATCAGAAATGGTTTTTGATTAGTTCTAAAGAATCTGGACATGTCGACATAAGATGTGCACTTCAGAAACTTGATGGTGTAATCTATGTTTCCTAACCACAACTCAGATAGCCTACAACGAAGGGATTGTTAAACATATGTGATGACATGAACTTGTATAGTTTAGATAGGTCGTTCGTGTTCTTCGCGAATTCAGAGGTGGCCAAATTACGTACATATAAGCTAGGTTTATATGATGAACGTGTCTGGGCTTAGAGAGTCCCAAAATATGAAGTATACTCGTTGAGCACTTGGGTAGCGAATAATATTTGATATTATATACTAAAATAATTAAGTGTTATTGGGTACCATTAATTATTTACTTTGACCCAATTGGATTAATTGGATTAATCCAAAATTACACAAGGACTTTGTTATACTTTCATAAATATCTCTACTATTGGAGGATATTTTGGTAATTACAATTATATAATTATAGGTGTATTTGGCTTGATTTAATTGGATTAAATTAAAGTGGTAGGCAATGAACTAATCCATTTATTACACTTTATCTTGAATTAATGGGATCAAATCAAAGTGGTAGACAAATGTGATTAGTCACACCTAATTATACATATTTGGAAAAATTGAATTAAGCCCATATAAAAATTGATTAGAACTTCTATTAATTGAAATTTTTGTAAGTTTTGCTATAAAAAACAAGCTTGAGCAAGGTTTTAATCAAGCTTGAGAAAGCTAAAATAAGGAAGATTTAGAAATATTAGCCTAAGTAAAAGAAGTGTTTGGAGAAGTTTTGGAAGTCCACTACAATATTCAACAAGGAGAAATCAAGATTGGATCTTGAATCAAGCTGCTAGTATTGGAATCAAGATTGGATCTTGGAATCAAGCTTGCTAACTTTGGAAATTCTCCACAATATTTCAACAAATAGAAGAAGATTGGATCTTGGAATAAAGCTTGCTAGGTAAGTTTGATATTCTCCAAAGTTATATTTTCATTAGTAAGTTATCATTAGTGAAATATATAGTGATGAATTATATATTGGATACATAATAACATAGCTTCATGTTGAAATTAGACTAATTAATTGTGAACGGATGCTTTGGAAGTATAAACAAAATTTGCTTGTGATTGGGTCAAAAATATTCATGTTTGACATGGAACATTAAATTAGAATTGGAATTCTAAATGAAAGTATAGAGCTATGACTACCATTTTAGAATCACTTGACCACATTTGAGTGACCTAGAATTATTTATGAGTCAATTCATTGTGGGATTCTAATTTGGTTTGTATTTTGATTCACACTAATGCATATATGTATTTAGAATACATGTATATTTGTTATATAATATGTGTTGATGTTGGTTTTGATGTTAAAATTTGACTTTTAGGTGTATTGAAGTGTTTGGAGAAAATTGGAAGTGTTTAGAATTGGTTTAAAAGTAAAAATGCTCTCCGCCAATATTTTTCACAAGTTAGCATTGCGACACTGATCTCCAATGTCACGACACTGAGCTCTTAGAGCTTTAGTTCGAGTCGCGACGCTGAGCATTCACAAATTGGACATTGCGACTCCTAAGCCCGAGCGTCGCGACACGCCGACAGCCATTGCCCCTTAGCGCTGAAACTTCATTTTCTCTGTTCCGGAGTTTCCAGACTCCGATTTGGTCCCCTTTTTCCTATGGACTTGTAACGGAATATAGTATTCTATAAAATAATTTTAAAATAGATCAATCCTTGATATCCATGGGTTATACCCACTTTCGCTGTATGGGACACTGATCCGACTCTTGGGGTACTACAACTGCCCCAACACCAACTTGGGCTAGTTTATAAAATTAGTAATTTTGTTAAATTAATAAGATAATAATTTTTAGGAAGACCCTTTATATAAATATGTAATCTCGTCAATAGTATAAATTAATAATCCTTAAAATTTCAAATATAACTAAGACAATTGAGTAAAAATGAATTTATTGTTGTTTGTTTTTTCTTGAAATTTAAATTTAGATGGATTTCATCTCTAAATTTTCTCAATACATTCAAAAGCTCAGGTGCCATCTTCTCGAACTGCAACACCAAATTATGAAGAGTTGTTGCCTCTCTGATTGCTTGATTAATTTGTTCCAAAGGTACTGAATTTTCTTTTTTAAATTAATTCATGAAATATGATACATTATATTAGTGATATATATATAATGATTTTTTATGTAATTAAATTTATATTCGCTAAATCGAAAAAACACTCTTTAAATTGATAAATGATTAATTTATCAATTAATTAATATCTCTCTAAATTAATAAAATTTCATGGCTCAAACATTATTAATTTATAGAGATTTTACTATATATAAAAATACATATACATACGTAACAAAATATAGTAATTAATTTTATATTACTTAAAAAAAACCACCAAAATAAATAAAATATAAATGCAGGTGCTTGAATGAATCATGGAGAGTAAAAATTTTATTTTTATTTGTTTTTATTTTTATAGCTTTCAATTTAAATTAATTATCGCTCAAAATATAAAGTATTTCATTAATATATATATATACACACACGTTACTGATATATAAATCATAAACTTTAAAATAATATTATATATATTTCCATAAAAAAAATTGGGTAAAAAAAAAATCTTGTATTTATAAGAAATTGATGATTTCATACGTGACATTTTCAAATATTCATACTTCTTCATCCGAATTTCAAATCACAATATATAAAATTTTACATACACTTAATATTTATACCTACAATTCATCAAGAAATTAATACATTTTCAAAGATATGATGTTAATGTTAATTTATATTGTCAAAGATATGAAATTAATATTAATACCTATTGTCAAAGATATGATATTAATGTTAATTCATATTGTCAAAGATATGATATTAATGTTAAATCATATTGTCAAAGATATGATATTAATATTAATTGATATGTAATTAATACTGATTCTTTTGTAATGCCTATATAAAGACAAATTGTAATTCATATTGAAATAAATAAAAGTAGTATATTTTTCTTCAGACTCTCCTATTTCAGTTTCTATCATGCGCCTGAGCTCCGATCTCTGGATATTTCCTTGTCCTTGTCTCCAAATAGGTCTTATCTTTCTTCTAGACACCCTTATTCTTATGTCCAACTGTTGGACAATTATGTCTCATAGCATCACTATTTGTACAGAACATGACGTTGTTGTACAAATTAACTATGTGACAAAGGAAATTGCTCTTTTATCATTTGAAATTGGATTACCGGGATATATAAATGATAAAAGTCCATATGATTAGTACCAGATTAATAAGATATGCGACAATATTAATCCACTAAGGTTTAATCATTAAATATCCATAGTCGTAGTATTATCGAGACTGGACATCGATAATGCGGAATAGACTAGTATTACACTTGTGCGTGTTATGGAAGCGTAACGACATAGTTCTCATATATTTGGGTATTGGATACTCATGCAAGTGTAATAGGAGGTTCTGTTTACCGATGGTACGGAAACAGCTTCGCTCTGGATAGACCCATCGGAGTCCCATTGGTAGTATGACTATGTGTCTATGGGAATCCAAATCAGGATAGGTGTATTTGGTCTTAACCTGAGACTTGCATCGCTAATACTTGCGACAATCAGTACACTTTGGTTTTGGCCGTCCGGGGTTTTAACAGGTTCTGTGCACCCCTCTTCTGGGTATACTGAGAATCGTAGTGTATTAGGTGTGATGTCAAGATGGAAGTATCACTCCAGTCATATGGAGATGATGATCACGCAGGATACGGAACTAGTACTCTTAAGTACTGCAGTCATCGGGATAATATGACTAGGTCATGATTATCCGATTATAGAGACTAGTTACCAGAGATCCGATATATACTTCGTACGGGGCAGACAAAATTCCAGCCCTAGGCCTAACATGTGATATCGATATTGGATCGTAATACGCAATACTACGTATACTACACCTGACATAGATTATATATTCCTTAAAGAATATTTCTAGAGAATTAGGTAGGCACAGTGCTTTGCTATAAGCCAACCATGTCTTGTAAATCGGTAAGAACGTGGTACCGGGTACGCACATGTTTGGATAGTCCGATGACCGGATTTACTACCAACATATCCAGGCATCTCATAGGCTGCTTCCCGAAGATTCACCGATGACGTATGACTCGAACAAAATTAATCTGGGATTAATTATGAGAGAGATAAATTAATCTAGGATTAATTACGGCGAGAATTTATCTGGGATAAAATTCAAATAGAAGAGAGAGAACGATTAATTTAGAATTAATCGATTAAATAATATATTCGATATATTATATGAAATTAGATTTCATAACAGAATTAAAATTGGATTTTAATTCGGGCGAACCAATTAATTTAGAATTAATTCGCGAGCGACTTTAAATAGTAATTTTACTAGGCATAATTATTTAATTAAATTTGATTTAATTACGTCGCAACGCAAAATTCGTTAATTTGGAATTAACGAACCCGAGCCCGGAATGTGTTTGCGGGCCCACTCGGATTTTGAATTAAAGTGGGGCCCACAATTCACAAAACCAAGTGACATCACTAGTCAACTTTATCAACTTTTGGTTGATAGAAGTTGGTGGAGATTTTGGTAACTTGTAAATCACACTTTGTCATTTTGGAATGACTAATACCAAAAACTTGGATTCGGTATATGATAATTGTATTTGGAAATCAATTATACAATACACAAAAACACACACTCTCTCTCCATTCCCTCACAATTGCCGAGCCTCTCTCCCTCCATTTTGCTTTCATTTTGCTGAGAGTTACAAAGGAGAATAGGAAGATTTTGTTGCAAATTTCTTCCAAAGCTAGCACTTAAAAGAATCATACAAAGGTGATAGGGAAACCTATCCAAGAGTTTGGAATTCTAAGTTCAAGCTTGGAGCTAAACCATTCATACAAAGAGGAGCTTGAAGCACAACTCAAAGGAGCAAAATTTTGTTATCTCTACATCTAATTGCCGATCAATGTGAGCACTTTTTCCGCAACTTACTTTGATTATTCACACAAATTTTATGCTTATTAGATCTTTGGCTAGTTCTTAGAGAACCCAACACAAACACCCAATTTCCAATTTCCAAACCCTAATTCTCACCCTCAAACCCTAGCCACCACAACCACCTCATGCCGCCATCTCTTTCAGCTGCTCCGGCCACCACTCACATCACTAACATCATCCCCATCGTTCGACAATCCATCCAGTAATCTTCCAATGAACAAATCTGATATTATGCAACCCATTCCTACCATCCTTCAAGGTCCGAACTACTATCTCTGGGTTAAAAGAATACGTAGTTTTCTCAAAAGTCAAAATTTATGGCGTTATATTACTGGCGATGTTCCTCAATAGAAACCTGATGAGCCTGATGACAAGTTTGTTGATCGTCTCGAGGATTGAGATAGTAAAAATCAACAGATCCTGACCTGGCTTCAGAATACCTCAGTTCCTTCTTTCATTCACCACCAGTTTGGCCGCTATGAAACTGCCAAAGAGGTATGAGATCTGCTTGTCATTAGGTACAATACTTCTGCTCTCTATAACCAGTATCAGTTGTGGGAAGATTTACATAACTTGAAATAAGGGCACAACCAGTGTATTACTAGTTTCTTGAATATAATAGAATCTGTTTGGGACCAACTTGCTCTCTCCGAACCATCGATGGATTATGTTATTGATGCAGCTAAATATATCACCCACCGTGATAATATGAAGGTAATTCAGTTTCTTATGTCTCTTACCGATGATTTTGAATATTACATAGCCTATTTATTATATCAATCTCCTCTGCCTACATTGGAAGATGTTGTATCTCGGTTATTGTATGATGAAACTTGCATCGGCTTACTTAAGCCATCTCGTGATTATGCTGTGCTTGCCGCCGTGGGAAAATATTTCTCAAAATATGGAAGCAAATTATGTCATACACGCAACAAATCTGGTCATACTCTGAATAAATGTAGTCCTATTGAATGTCACAAATGTAAGAAAAAAGACCATATTGCCTCTCACTGTCCCACTAGGGTGGATTGTCGCTACTACAAGCTGCTTGGTCGTTCCATTGAGCAGTGTCCCACTCGTCCCCTAAGACCTAGTCAGCCCTCCAATATAGAAATTTCAATTGCTGCTGCTACCTCTGAGGTCACTATCTATCATATATCCACTGGTAACTTAGAAATACTCCTTAGACATATATTCTCCATACTTCTCAGTACTTCTACTGCCTTATCTACCACTTGAGGTAATTATCCTTGGTACTTTGATTCTAGTTGTTGCAACCACATGACTTCTCAAAATCTATTATTTTCCTCCATTATCCCACCACGAATGTCTCTCTGATTTTTACTATAGATGGCTCACAAATGTCTGTAAGTCAGTCTGGATAAATATCTACCTCTGCCTTTACATTACCTAACATATTTCTTATTCTGAAACTTACTTTAAATCTTATATTTGTTGGTCAACTATGTGAACTTGGTGTTCGAACTAATATTTACTTCCACTGGTTGTCGTGTGCAGGATCCACACACAGAACAAATTCTTGGGATAGGCCATAGAGTTGGACGTTGAAAAACGATAAATAGATCGGTATTTACCGTCCATTTGACTTCATATTTTGTATATTTTCTTGCATTTTGTGAATATTTTGATATATTTTGTGTATTTTATAGATACATAAGGTTTCAGGACTCACTGGAATCAAATCGGGGACAAAACATCAAAAAACGGAGCAAAAAGGCAAAATTGGAATTCTGCGTCGCGACGCGCAACACTTCTGCATCACGACCGCTAACATTCACATGCCACGTGTCAATATCACAGTACTTACTATCATGTGCCGGACACGTGTCACCATCCTGTTGAATCAACGGCGCGTTGTGACGCACAAGGGTTCTGCTTCGCAACGCGTGGACCAAAAATTTGCCTGTAAATTGAGGCCGAATTCATTTGAAATTTGCATACCTTCTTCTGAGGATTTCCTTAAGAATACTAATAAGATTGTATCTTGTTTTTTTATTTACAGCTTTCTTGTATTTATTTTATATTTTATGCAATAGTATTTTCTTTATTTTGCTTTAAAGTATGAGGAAGTAACTCCACTCTGCTGGGGTGAAACGTTAATCTTTTATTACTAATATTTAGATTAATCTCCCTTAATTATAATATATAAATTATTTTAAACCTGACTTAATGAGATACCGCCTTTATGGTCAGTTGAACTTAATTAAATTGATTTTAACCTGACTTAATGGGATACCGCCTTTATGGTCGGTTGGAATTAATCATAAATCTGACTTAATCAGGATACCGCCTATATGATCGGTTGGTAATGTCATGCAAAGATTATATATTATAATAAGGGAGATATCTAAATTAGAAGTAATAAAAGTGGATCATCTAATCCCAACATTTTCTTTATTGCTTTATTTACCTTTTTAATTTCAAGTTTTACTTTATGTCTTTTTTTTATTAAGTTTATAATAGTCTTTGATATGTGTTGTAACTAAATAGCATATCTGGGGCTGTGATGAATTCCAATATCACCGACTTATAAGGGTTATTTTGTGTCTTGGGTAATATAAAGGTTTATTTATTGAGCCTTAGTCTTAATGCTTCTTATTAATTGGCTACTAATAAGATTGATCTGGTAAATTTAAAATAAACTTGACGAAGGAATTTTAGGTTTCAACCTTAGACTCAATAGCTCACGATCTCACCTTGGGGCATGGTGATCCTTAGGTAGATTTTCTTCTAAGATAGACATATACATGTCGGGCGGGGGTAGGCACTATTGGAACTTAATCTTAATGAATTCAGGTAATTTGGTTAACATAGACATATGATTAATTGAATTACTTTGGGTGTTTGCATCTGAACATCGACAAAGACTTTTGCGTAATTTCGTGTTCCAAGTTAATAAACCGATATATTGCATAAACATGAGATAGTCACTTCATCTTTAAATGATATTGGAAGAATTCACAACCCTAGATAATTTTATAATATTGAATTTTTCCTTAATTCACTTTCACACTGTTTTAATTACTTATCTTTAGTTTAAAATCACCATCAAATCAACAATCAATCTATTAGATACTCGTAAACATTTGGCTTCATATATTAATAGCTAAGGTATTAAGTCCTCATAGGATCGATACATTTCATACTACTTGAGCGATACGTGCGCTTGCGTTACGTGTGTTTACCACCGATCATGTTTTTGGCGCCGTTGCCGAGGACTTATTTATCTTTCACTATTAATTTTGGGGTTAGATACTTTTACTTGTGTCTAATTTGGTTTTACTTATTATTTCTATTTTTCTTGTGTTTAAGGTTTTCAGACACTACATAAGAAGAACGAGAAGCTTTGAAATCCGTCCGCTTGACCAAGAAATTGAAATAACCATCAGACAGTTGAGAAGGGAAAAGCGAGAAGGCCAAGAAGCACTGATTAACATCAACATGGAACCTGAACCTTTGGAAGTTGCACCACCAATTCCCATTCGAGACAGAACTATTCCGGTGGTTGACGGCTTCATTCATGTACTGTACTTCCTCCTTTACCAGTAAATGCATGTGACATCAAAACATGCATTCAGATGATACAGCAATCGGTTCAGTTTAGGGGGAATGCAACTGAAGATCCTAATGCCCACATCAGCAACTTTCTGGAAGTTTGTGGCACATTCAATTAAAACCGAGCGGCAGAAGAAGCAATGAGACTGCGTGTTTTCCCATATTCCTTGAAAGACAGAGCTAAGGCATGACTATATTCACTACCAGCAGGTTCCATCACAACTTGGAACACTCTAGCCACCAATTCCTTGCAAAGTACTTTCCCTTAGCCAGAACTACAAAGTTGAGGAATGACTTTACATCCTTTGTACAACATGACTCAAAATCCTTCTGAGAAGCTTGGGAGAGATACAAGGAGTTTCTCAGAAAATATCCTCACTATGAGATTACAAAGTGGCTACAAGTCTAAACCTTCTATAATGGACTTTCTAGACTAATGAGAACCACAATGGATACTGCTGCTGGAGGAACTTTAATGGCAAATGGAGAGGATCAGGCCTAGGATTTAATTGAAGAAATGGCCAACAACAATTCTTTGTGGCCAACAGAAAGAAGCATGATCCAACGAATAGCAGAAATTTAAGAAGTTGGAGCCAACACAGCATTAAGAGCCAAGTTGGATCAGATTCGCAAAAGTCTGGATACTCTTAACATGAAGGTTAATGTTGGACCCATAAGTTCACCATATGGAGGAGCACTAGAGGCATAATGATACAACCAACATTATGAAATGGTAAACTATGTAATCAATTTCAACAAACAGGGGAATAATCCATATTCCAATACCTACAACCCAGGTTGGAAAAATCATCTTATTTTCGCATGCAGCAACACTATAGGGCAAATGAACAATCTACCACTTGGATTCCAACACCAGAATAAGGGCCAGGAGTATGAAAAGAAGCTAAAAATATAAGATTTGTTTACAGAGATGTTCAAAAAGCTAGAAGCAAAATACGATTCTCAAGCAGCCAAATATGATGCTATGTTTCAATCCCAATCAGCATTAATTCAAAGTCAAGCAGGATCTTTGAAAACACTGGAGAATCAAATGGGACAATTGGCCAATTCTCAGAGTTACAAACCGCAATGTAACCTTCCTAGAAACACACAACCAAATCCAAGAAACAGAGAGAAAGAGCAATGTCAAGCCATCACTTTGAAAAACGGCACTAAAATCAACAAAGATGTTGGAATCAAGGCATCCACTGAGGAATTTACAAAAGAAAGGAGCGAAACATAACCACAGATGGAGGAAAAAGAGACAAAAGAAAATGATCGAGAAAGATTTACTCAACCTCCACCTTTTCCACAACGTCTCCAGAAACAAAAATTGGATAAGCAGTTTGCTCGATTCCTGGAGATCTTCAAAAAGCTGCATATCAACATTTCATTTGTAGAAGCGTTGGAACAAACTCCCAACTATGTCAAATTCATGAAAGATATTCTTTCACGAAAGTGAAGATTAGGAGATTATGAGACAGTATCATTGACAGAAGAATACAGTGCCATCATTCAGAGGAAGCTTCCCCCAAAGTTGAAAGATCCTGGCAGTTTCACTATCTCTTGCACCAAAGGAGAACATTACTTCGGTAAGGCTTTGTGTGATTTAGGTGTCAGTATTAACTTGATTCCTTTTTCTATTTACAAGAAACTGTAAATTGGAGAAGCAATGCCCACCTTAGTTACTCTGCAGCTTGCTGACAGATCGTTCATATTTTTGGGAGGTGTAGTTGAAGATGTGCTGGTCAAAGTTGACAAATTCATTTTCCCTGCAGATTTCATTATCCTTGACATGGAAGAAGATAAAGATGTACCCATCATCCTCGGGAGACCATTCTTGGCTACAGGTCGAACTGTTATTGATGTACAAAAATGATAACTAACCATGAAAGTGCAGGACCAAGAAGTTACATTCAATGTTTTCAAAGCCATGAAATTCCCAAATGATGAAAATAAGGAGGAATGTTTCAGAATTGATGTTTTAGATAGTATCATCTAGGATACTGATGCAATGCAACTTTCCACGGACAAACTTGAAGCTTGCATCACCAACATGACTAACAGCGAGCTAGTTGATGAAATTCTAGAATGTATCAACTATCTTGACAGACCATTTCGCTTCAAATCGACATCACATGTGGAAAGTTTAGAACTACCGAAAAAGGAGCGAATCGAGCCCTCGATTGAAGAACCACCACGGCTAGAATTAAAGCCACTTCTGAGCCATCTCAGGTATGCATTCTTAGAAAACTCTTATGATTTACCTGTGATTATTTCTTATTCGCTAATATTGGAGCAGGAAGATAAGTTGATGAGAATGTTACGAGAACACAGGAAAGCCATTGGCTGGACTATAGCATACATTCGAGACAATTGTCTATCATTTTACATGCATAAAATTCTGATGAACGACGAGTACAAAGCTACAGTTGAGCATCAATGGAGACTAAATCTAATCATGAAAGAAGTCGTGAAGAAAGAAATTATCAAATGGTTAGATGGTGGCATCATCTTCCCCATCTCTGAAAGCATGTGGGTGAGTCCTAGGCAATATGTGCCAAAGAAATGATGAATAACTGTAGTCACAAATGAAAATAACGAGCTGAATCCAATAAGGACGGTGACTGGATAAAGAGTATGCATGGACTACAGAAAGCTGAACAAAGCAACAAGGAAGGATCATTTCCCGCTGCCATTCGTTGACCAGATGCTAGACAGACTGGCGGGACATGAATTCTATTATTTTTTAGACGAATACTCGGGGTACAATTAGATTGCCCTCGCCCCAGAAGATCAGGAGAAAACCACTTTTACATGTCCGTATGGTACTTTTACTTTCCGCGGGATGCCATTTGGACTATGTAAT
>SKCR01041792.1:0-41744 GCA_019454045.1 Zanthoxylum bungeanum | reverse complement strand
GTATCATCCAAACATATGCCCAGCATTCCCAAATCTTTAGGAATGAGAAAACCCTGTTTCTTTCATGTTCATATCTAATATGAAATATGTCGAACAGATTTTATGGAACCTTATTCAAAATAAGTATTGCACTGTTTAATGTGTATCCCAAGAAGGAAAATGGTAGCTCAGAGCGACTCATGATTAACCTTATCATGTCCAACAAAATTCGGTTTCTCCGTTTGGACACACCGTCAAATTGAGGTGTTCCGGGAGGAGTCCACTGTGAAAGAATACTATACTCTTTCAAGTAATTGAGAAACTTATTGCTTAAGTATTTTCCACCACGGTCTAACTGTGACAGTTTAATACTTTAACCGATCTGTCTGTCTACTTCGTGTCGAAACTCTAAAAGTTTCTGACTTGTGTTTCATAAGATACACATAACCATAACGCGATGCCACATCCGTAAAGGTTACGAAGTATTCATATCCACATCTAGCCTAGCTAGACATGGGCCCACTTACGTCACTATGAACGAGGGCTAACAGATCGATGGCACTTGCACTTTTACCAAGTAAAAAGTGTTTTAGGCACTTTGCCTATTAAACTAGATTCGTAGACATCATTTGATTAGAATCAAATCCGTCTTAGTACCCACTCTTCGAAAGTGTGGATATACGAGTCTTGTTTAATGTGTCACAGACAATAATGCCATAAATAAGTCTCATCTGATTAATTCAGTTTGAGCTATTTGTTTGTCATGTTATACGTTTGAGATTCATTTATATTCAAAATATAAATATTGTTATTCACATCTAATGTGCTTATCTCAATATCATCTTTATAAAATAAAACACTTTAGTGTTCTAGAATATAAAGGTATACCTGCAACGGGTTAAACTCTAATATAGAGATAATGTTTCTAGTCAAACTAGGTACATTATAACAGTTTCCTAATTTAGGTACACACCCGAAGGGTAGTTCCTAAACTTAGGTCTCTATGGTTAAAACAGCGTCTCTCGTCCCATTTCCGATTCGCAGATAAATCTCAACTGAAGTTAGTCTCCTACTGATCAGTAGATTCTGCACATTACTACATATCTATGTACCACACTTAGTATCAAAAATCCAATTTTGAAACTAATAGCGAACATATTTATAACAAACATATTTGAAGCCGGAGCCTTGCCCCTCTTCACTTCCTTTATGTCTGCCTTGTCCATACGGTAGTCACGCTTCCAATGACCCCATTTGCCACAGTTTAGGCAGACATCTTGGGATATGTCCTTTTGTCTCCCAGAAGACTGTGATGATTTTGCCTTTTCCATTTTTAGAAACTCTGGCTCTGCCTCCTTGAGCATAGCCATCATGTTGGACAATTATGACCCATAGTGTCACTATTTGTAAAAGACATTGTGTTTTTGTACAAATTAATTATGTAGCAATGGAAATTGCCTTTTATCATTTCGTAATTAGATTACTTAAATGTGTGAATGATGAAAGTCCTTATGATTAGTTCCAGATTGAGATTATATGAGACGGTATCAATCCACGATGGTTTAATCATTAAATATCCCTAGTCGTAGTATTATCGAGACTGGACATCGATAATGCGGAATAGACTAGTATCGCACTTGTGCGTGTTATGGAAGCGTAATAGCATAGTTCTCATATATTTAAGTATTGGATACTTATGCAAGTGTGGTAGGAGGTTGTGTTTTACCGATGGTACGGAAAACAGCTTCGCTCTGGATAAACCCCTCGGAATCCCATTGGTAGTATGACTATGTGTCTATGGGAGTCCGCATCAGGGTAGGTGTATTTGGTCTTAACCTGAGACTTGCATCGCTAGTACTTGCGACAATCAATACGCTTTGGTTTTGGTCGTCCAGGACTTTAACAGGTTCTGTGTATGCCTCTTTTGGGTTTATTGAGGATCGTAGTGTATTGGGTGTGATGTCAAAACGGAAGTATCACTTCAGTCATATGGAGATGATGGTTACGCAGGGATACAGAACTGGTTCTCTAAAAGGTTGCAACCATCGGGATAATATGACTAGGTCATGATTATCCGATAATAAAGATACTAGTTGCTAGTGATCCGATATATGCTTCGTACGGGGCAGACACTATTCCAGCCCTAGGCCTTGCATGTGACATCCGATACTGGATCGCTATAGGCAATACTACGTATACTACGCCTGACATAGATTATATATTCCATTAAGAATATTTCTGGAGAATTGGGTAAGCATGGCGCTTTGCTAGAAGCCAACCTTGTCTCGTAAATCGGTAAGAACGTAGTACGAGGTACGTACGTGTTCGGATAGTCCGATGACCGGATTTACTGCCAACATATCCAGGGATCTCTTGGGTCGCTTCCCAAAGATTCACCGATGACGTATGATTCGAACTTTATTAATCTGGGATTAATAGCGGAGAGACTTTATCTGGGATAAAGTACTATTTGAAGAGAGAGAGATTAATTTGGAATTAATCGACAAAATAATATATTCAATATATTAAACAAAATTAGATTTCGACGCTGAATTAGAATTGGATTTTAATTCGGGCTAATGAATTGATTTAGAATTAATTCACAAGCGACGTGAATAGTAATTTTGCTAGGCATGATTATTTAATTAAATTTGATTTAATTACGACGCAATGGAAAAACTCGTTAATTCAGAATTAACGAAACCAAGCTCGGAATGTGTTTGCGAGGCCACTTTGATTTCGAATCAAGTGCGGCCACAAGTCACATCGCGAGTCACATCACTTGTCACTTTAGTGATAGATGTCAAGTCACCTTTTTTGGTGAGTGACATGCAGTCACTATTTATGACATAAGTTGGTGAGAGCATTTATTGAAATTTTGGAGCCAAAATTGGCTTTGACTTTTAGGAAACGTTATACCAATTTTTGGTAATTTTTTTTCATTATGTTTTAGAAAACAAATTGCAAACAAAACCAAAAGCTCTCTCTCTCCCTTTCCACCTCCATTGCCGTGAGCTTCTCACCTTGAAAGAATAATTGTTTTTCTTTCATCTTCTGCTAGCACAAACAAGGAATCGATACTGTTGGAGTTTCTAGGCCCCTAGGATCGAATAACAAACATGAAACAAGTACGAATACAAATCGAGAAAGTCGCGGAATACTTACATCGATCGTTTGAGCGACGCGGAGGCAACAAAAACTCAACTTTCTGCCTATTGTGCATTCGGCAGTGGGCTGTGCGCAGCTCACTGGTTCGGCTTCAATCATCATCTTCGTCAAGCTCCAAGCTTCGTCAAATGATTCCCGGCTCATGGGTGGACTTCCCTATCACCTTCGCATGTCTTCGTAGTGTGCTAGCACTCCCGATTTTGCCATAAAATCGTGACTCTTGGCTTCCCTTCACTGCTCGGCAGTAACCAAAACCAGTGAGGTTTTTCACAGCCCCTTGGGCGTGTTTTGAGGAAGAAGAAAGAGTGAGAGCGAGATGTGTGTGTTAGATGGAAAGTGTATCTAATACACTTTATATATTTTCCAAAAACAAATAAATGATTTACCAAATTTTGATTTTCAAAAATCAAGTCATTAATGGCTTCAACCACTTCCATCAACTTTTATCAATCCATCAATCATGAATAGTGACTGGCGTCAATCACTCAAAGTGAAAGACATCCATCACTTGATTGATGAATGATGTGACGCTAGATGCGACTAGCGATTTGACGCTTGATTTGATTTACCGCACTCGAATTCGAAATGCAAATGCGCTCGCAAATAATCTCGGGCTCGAGTTCGCTAATTCTAAATTAACGAATTTTCCGTTGCGACATAATTAAATCTAATTTAATTAAACAATCATGCCTAGCATAATTACTATTCACGTCGCTAACGAATTAATTCTAAATTAACTTGTTCGCCCGAATTAAAATCTAATTTTAATTCCGCGTCGAAATCCAATTTCGTTTAATATATCGAATATATTAATTAATCGATTAATTCCATATTAATCGTTATCTCTCTTTAATGATATTTTATCCCAGATAAAATATCTCTGTAATTAATCCCAGATTAATTTTCTCTCTCTTCTAATTAATCCTAGATTAATTTAGAGTGTGAGTCATACGTCATCGGTGAATCTTTGGGAAGCGACCCATGAGATCCTCGGATATGTTGGCAGTAAATTCGGTCGTCGGACTATCCGAACACGTAAGTACCAAGTACTACGTTTATGCCGATTTACAAGACAAGGTTGGCCTCTAGCAAAGCGCCATGCCTACCCAATTCTCCGGAAATATCCTTACAGGAATAAAGGATCTATATCAGGCGTAGTATATGTGGTATTGCATATTTCTGTCCAGTATCTTGATGTCACGTGCTAGGCCTGGGGCTGTAATTGTGTCTGCCCCGTACGAAGCACATATCGGATCTCTGGTAACTAGTCTCTATAATCGGATAAACATGACCTAGTCATAATATCCCGATAGCTCGAGCATATAAGAGAACGAGTTTCGTATCCTACGTGACCATCATCCCCATATGACTGGAGTGACACTTCCGTCTTGACATCACACCCAACACACTACGATTCTCAATATACCCAGTATTGGCGTACACAGAACATGTTAAAGTCCTGGACGACCGCAACCAAAGTATATTGATTGTCGCAAGTATTAGCGGTGCAAGTCTCAGGTTAAGACCAAATACACCTACCCTGATTTCGGACTTCCATAGACACATAGTCATACTACCAATGGAATTCCGAGGGGGTCTATCCAGAGCGAAGCTGTTTCCCATACCATCGGTAAAACACAACCTCATATTACACTTGCGTGAGTATCATATACCCTAATATATGAGAACTATGACGTCGTGCCCTCACAACGCGCACAAGTGTAATACTAGCCTTTTACGTATTTATCGATGTCCAATCTCGATAATACTCTGACTAGGGATATTTAATGATTTATCCTTCGTGGATTGATACTGTCTCATATCATTCTCAATCTAGGAACAAATCATAAGGACCTCTCATCATTTATATATCTTGGTGATCTAATCACAAATGATAAGAGTGCAATCTCCTTTATCACATAGTTAATTTGTACAACAACACCATGATCTGTACAAATAGTGACGCTATGGGTCATAATTGTCTAACAATCTCCCACTTGGCCTATAGCCAGTCACTCGAGTGTCTACCACCCGAACTATGTACGGTTCGCTCAAATTACTGAGAAAAGACTTTTCGTCAGCGGATTTTCATGATTATCATCTGATGCGATTTATACGATCATCACATTGCCACGATGTATGATCCGAACGAATCAGATGAATATCGAAGTATTTATCTGGATCGTTGATGAGACCATTAATTCTTTAGCATGTGCTGAAGCTTAGCTCAGCTGCTAAAAGAACTATATCTAATCTAATTAGATTTATAATCGACCCAGAAGGCTTCTATTGCTGCCTCAGCTGCAGCAATAACCCGCATTTGTTGTTTATTCGGTAACAGTATCTTGCTTGGAAGATTTCCAGCTCACTGTTCCGTTATTCAAACTGTATAGTACCGTTTTTATCGGTTGGGAAACTTGCAGTAGTGATCCCAGTCACTTCAAGTTCTCCTTCTCCATAGTTTAAGATAGCATCCTTAGTTCTCTAAGAAACTAAAGATGTTCTTAACTTCAATCCAGTGACTATCACTTGGATTGGCCTGTTTGTGAATCATATGCTCAAAGCGTATGAGACACCAGGTTACGTACATTTTAAATGTACGAGTTCTCGGAGAGTTTCATGAAAGCCAAGCTTTCACCGATTGTTATTATGGGAATATCATTTCCAAGAAATGACATATTATCATTATTTATTTAGGACAGCCACTGTCAGTGCGCTCCCACTAACCCTCTTATACACTAGAATCTTTTCATTTTGAATTAAATCATAGACCATTATGATTACATCAAAACGATAATTCCAAGAACCTATGCTTGCTTCAATCCAAACATGGATCGATTAACCCGCAAACCTTGTTTGCTAGTTATGGTACGACAAAACTGACAAGATGTTGTAAACATCCTCCAAAAGGTTTCCTTTTCAGGAAAGCGATTTTCCCGTAAAGCTGACATATTTCATCTATAAAACATACAGCATTAGCGAGCATTATCCAAATTGATTTACCGTGGCAACAGGTAAAAGGTTGAATCGAAATCAACATAATGTTGATAACGATACCTTTCCGTTAAAAGCCTAGCTTTACACGTTGGTATGTTGCCATCCATGTATGTCTTCCTTGAAGACTTATACAGTACCGATAGGCACAATGCCTTGCGATACTTCAACTAGTGTCTAAACATAGTTGATATACATGGAATCTATTTCAGACTCATGACACTTTGTCATAATCAGGGAGTCGATACCTTGTATCACTTCCTCATACGTAGTCAGTTGGTTTACCTCAATAAGATTGACATCTTTATGAGGTGAGATCAGAAACCCATACCCCAGGTTATTTTCTGACTCTCTCCGACTACGCGGTTCTTGTGTATTCGAAGATTAATGGTTTAGTTTCATCCTTGATGAACTGTTTGTGTTCCATTAGGACTCGATGCCTTGAATAGTATTGCTCCGATTTTCATCGAGTTTTACTATCCTCCCACTTACCACTGCATATCGGTATTCCTCTTAGGAAAACCACATGGCGAGTGACAATCTAATTGTTTTCTTGTGAGATGTATAAGTACAATACTTATGGTATCCCTAGGATAGCCTACAATTAGCACTTATCCAATTTGGGTTTTAGTTTGGTATCATCCAAACATATGCCTAGCATACCCAAATATACAAGAATGAGAAACCCGATTTCTTTTCCCGTTCATATCTAATATGATATCTGTCAAACAGATTTTAATGGAACCTTATTCTAAATAAGTTCTTCACTGTTAATGCTTATCCGTTGAAGGAAATGGTAGCTCAGAGCGACTCATGATTAACCTTATCATGTCCAACAAAATTCAGTTTATCCGTTCGGACACACCGTCAAATTGACGTGTTCCAGGAGGAGTCCTCATTTGAAAGAATACTATACCCTTTCAAGTATGTTAGAAACTTATTACTTAAGTATTTTCCATTACGGTCTTACCGTGACGGTTTAATACTTTAGTCAATCTGTATGTCTATTTCGTGTCGAAACTTTAAAAGTTTCTGATTTGTGTTCTTCAAAAGAAACACATAACCACAACGCGATGCCACATCCGTAAAGGTCACGAAATATTCATATCCACATCTAGCCTAGCTAGACATGGGCCCACTTGCTTCACTATGAACTAGGGCTAACAGATCGGTGGCATTTACACTTTTACCAAGTAAATAGTGTTTTAGGCACATTGCCCAATAAACTAGATTCGTAGACTTTATTTGATTAAATCAAATCAGTCCGAGTACCCACTCTTCAAAAGTGTGGATATACGAGTCTTGTTTCATTGTGTCCCAGAAAACAATGCCACAATTAAGTTTCTTCTGATCAAATCAGTATGAGCTATTTATTTGTCATGTTATATGTTTGAGATTTTATTTATATTCAAAATATAAATTCTGTTATTTCACATCTAATGTGTTTATCTCAATATCATCTTTATATAATAAAACACTTTTGTGTTCTAGAATATGAAGGTTCACCCGCAGCGGGTTAAACACTGATATAGAGATGATGTATCTAGTCAAACTAGTTACATTATAACAGTTTCCAAATTTAGGTACACACCCGAGGGTAGTTCCTAAACTTAGGTATCTACTGTTAAAACAGTGACTTTCGTCTCATTTCCAATTCACAGATAAATCTCTATTGAAGTCAGTATCCTGTTCAAAACAGATTCTGAACATCAATACATATATGTATATGTATCACACTAAGTATTTAAAATCTAATTTCAATACTAATCATGAACATATTTATGACAATCATATTTGAAGTCAGAGCCTTGCTCGTCTTCAATTCCTTCATGTCTGCTTTGTCCAAACGGCAGCCACGCTTTCGCGAACCCGTTTGCCACATTTAGGCAGACATTTTTGGGATATGTCTTTTATCTTCCCAGAAGATTATAATGATTTTGCCTTTGCCCTTTTCCACATTCCAGAAGCCTTTGGCCAAGCCTCGGGTTTCTATCGAAGTAAGGTGCGCCTTGCGCTACTTGCCTAATTGCAAACTTTGACTTTATCTCATTGAGATTAGTCATTAATTCTCCAAGAATTATTTATTGCAATTTTAGTATTTCAAAGATCTAAAATAGATCCACGAAAATCCTTCAATTTCATTATCATATTTTAAGGATCTAATCCTTAGTTCTGATTCAGAAATTAAGGAGTTTACCGCGACAAGCTTAATGGATTAAACACTTAAGTTATCATCACATGAATATTCCAAATATCATGCTCTACTGTTTGCTTAACTTCGGGCTTAGGCTTAATATGTTATTTTATCAAATAAAGTAACTTATTAAATTCCAGGATCATCCTAAAATATTATTCCCAATTTGAAAATTAAACCATTTAAAATATTTTCCCTAGGATTATGTATTAAACGCCAATCTTTCAACTTTATATCTTGATTCTAATAGTTCAAATATTTAATCAATGATTTCGGTACTATTAAATATAATGATTATTATAGTCCAACTATTTTAATCAACTATAATTAATTAAATCAAATATATTGATTATTATAATCCAATTATATAATCTAATATAAATGAATTGTTTGAATATAATCCAACTATTTATTAAAACAACAATTTAAATATTAGTCAAACTAACATTTAATTAATTATTTGACGAATGATGTTTGTGATTGAGGGCGTATGGCAAGTAATTAAACGAATATTGCAAATTTAATTCTTGCCTCCTACTATTTTTCGGCGAGCCTCTAACCCTCTGTCGAGTACTCAGGAAACCGTGTTTCCTAGCGGGCTACGATCCTGTTAAATATCACACAATCTTGACTTTGGCCAACAAATTGTATGATAATTAACTAGGTAGATCTCTAAGATCAATTGGATCCAATCCAATTCCTAGATCCAGTAGGGGACATCTAAGTCCGAAACATATATCTTATATATGCCAATACATCTAATGTATTGCCTAACCTTTTTCCTCGGATCTTGAGTGAGAATCACTCAATGGAAGGAAAAACGCTTAATATTGAGCGAGGGTTTTTCGCGTGCAAATTGGCAACCAATTTATTATCTTTGTTAAGGTCTCATCATCATGCACCCTTAAGCATGCATTCTAAACACATAATAAAGCGTATATGATAAAATAATAATGATATGCGGATGGATATTTTACACATTGATCCTAGATCAAATCTCTCATTTTCTCTCTCCCGCTAGCACAAGATTATCTTCTACCCGTTACACTACACTTCTAAAGAAACCTCATTTACATTGAGGGGAATAGGTGAGAAGAGAATGCAAAGAAATAAGAGGTGATAAGGCTGGACACGCAGGTCCAATTAATAAATCAAATTTATTACACAATTTCTAAAATTGTCCCACCCATCTAATATCCATCTGATATACATTATTCATGCATCGCAACCATGTATTCACACAAGCATGTTATCAATCAATCTAATCAAATTAATTAATCTGATAATTAGTGATCATCCAATGTTCAAACAACGATTTGATTTTGTTCGAGTCAAACTCGTTTTGTGAATAAGTACTCAAAGTACGAATTCTTGAATTAAATTAAATTACAAAATTAAATCCAATTCAATTTGTATTTAATTCTAATTTACTATTTAATTCCAAATTAAATACTACACTTTATTAATGAACTTTTACGACTTAAATTCCAAATTTAATCGTTTCGGGTCTCAAAGCCCGATTAACGTCCAACGCCAATTTAATTAAAGTCCAATGGGCCTTTAATTAATTTCTTAAGGCGTGGACTTTTGGTCAACTCAGGTCAAACCGATAACCAAATTCCAATCCGGGAATTACCCCATAAGCCTTTAAATCAATTTTGGCCCATTAGGCCCAATTAAACTTTAAAGGTTCATTAAGTCGCATTTGGGCTTTATGGATGCGGTTTTGGGCCCAATTGGATCCAACCAATTTTTCCTAAACCCAACTTTGTACAACAAAGCCCAATAAGCCCAATTACAACACAACAAGCCCAAATCCAATTTAAGGCCCAATTTAATTAAACACAAAAATTCCAAATTTCATACTTTAATTAACTAAAGTGTATTAACATAATTAATTACCCAAATCATTATTTCCAAAACACAAATTAGGCTAATTAATCATGCTCATCTTCATCAATTAGTGTCCAACACAAATTAATCAAAATCAAACCCAATACATGCTCAATGACTCTCGGCTAAGGAGGGATTTTCATATCAAATTCGAATTCAATCCAATTAAATCCAATTCAATATTAAATCAACATTCCCGAATGATTTCCAACACATCCAATGATTAAAAATCAAAAAATTCCAAGACATCAAATGGGGCATAACTCTCGGCCAAGCAAGAAATTTGGGGAAAAAATGATCCAATCACAATTTCATGAAATTGATCCAATCAATCTTCAATTAAACATGTTATAAGCATACTCAAACATCCAAAAACATTTTACCCAAATTTTAAGCCCTATTCGTATTTCATGATTTTACTCGCTCTGATACCATTGTTGGAGTTTCTAGTCCCCTATGATCGAATAACAAACATGAAACAATTGTGAATACAAATCGAGAAAGTCGCAGAATACTTACATCGATCGGTTGAGCGACGCGGAGGCAACAAAAACTCAACTTTCTGCCTCTTATGCATTCGGCAGTGGGCTGTGCGCAGCTCACTGGTTCGGCTTCAATCATCATCTTTGTCAAGCTCCAAGCTTCGTCAAATGATTCCCGGCTCATGGGTGGACTTCCCTATCACCTTCGCATGTCTTTGTAGTGTGCTCGCGACTCTTGGCTTCCCTTCACTGCTCGGCAGTAACCAAAACCAGTGAGGTTTTTCACAGCCCCTTGGGCGTTTTTTGAGGAAGAAGAAAGAGTGAGAGAGAGATGTTTGTGTTAGATGGAAAGTGTATCTAATACACTTTATATATTTTCCAAAAACAAATAAATGATTTACTAGATTTTTATTTTCAAAAATCAAGTCATTAATGGCTTCAACCACTTCCATCAACTCATATCAATCCATCAATCATGAATAGTGACTGGCGTTAATCACTCAAAGTGAAAGACATACATCATTTGATTGACGAATGATGTGACGCTAGATGCGACTAGCGATTTGACGCTTGATTTGATTTGCCGCACTCGAATTCGAAATGCGAATGCGCTCGCAAATAATCTCGGGCTCGGGTTCGCTAATTCTAAATTAACGAATTTTCCATTGCGACGTAATTAAATCTAATTTAATTAAACAATCATGCCTAGCATAATTACTATTCACGTCGCTAACGAATTAATTCTAAATTAACTCGTTCGCCCGAATTAAAATCTAATTTTAATTCCGCGTCGAAATCCAATTTCGTTTAATATATCGAATATATTAATTTATCGATTAATTCCAAATTAATCGTTATCTCTCTTTAATGATATTTTATCCCAGATAAAATATCTCCGTAATTAATCCCAGATTAATTTTCTCTCTCTTCTAATTAATCCCAGATTAATTTAGAGTGCGAGTCATACATCATCGGTGAATCTTTGGGAAGCGACCCATGAGATCCCCAGATATGTTGGCAGTAAATTCGTTCGTCGGACTATCCGAACACGTAAGTACCAAGTACTACGTTAATGCCGATTTACAAGACAAGGTTGGCCTCTAGCAAAGCGCCATGCCTACCCAATTCTCCGGAAATATCCTTACAGGAATAAAGGATCTATATCAGGCGTAGTATACGTGGTATTGCGTATTTCTGTCCAGTATCTTGATGTCACGTGCTAGGCCTGAGGCTGGAATAGTGTCTGCCCCGTACGAAGCACATATCGAATCTCTGGTAACTAGTCTCTATAATCGGATAAACATGACCTAGTCATAATATCCCGATAGCTCGAGCATATAAGAGAACGAGTTCCGTATCCTACGTGACCATCATCCCCATATGACTGGAGTGACACTTCCATCTTGACATCACACCCAACATACTACGATTCTCAATATACCCAGTATTGGCATACACAGAACCTGTTAAAGTCCTGGATGACCGCAACCAAAGTATATTGATTGTCGCAAGTATTAGCGGTGCAAGTCTCAGGTTAAGACCAAATACACCTACCCTGATTTCGGACTTCCATAGACACATAGTCATACTACCAATGGAATTCCGAGGGGGTCTATCCAGAGCGAAGCTATTTCCCGTACCATCGGTAAAACAAAACCTCCTATTACACTTGCGTGAGTATCCTATACCCAAATATATGAGAACTATGACGTCGTGCCCTCACAACGAGCACAAGTGTAATACTAGTCTTTTACGTATTTATCGATGTCCAATCTCGATAATACTCTGACTAGGGATATTTAATGATTTATCCTTCGTGGATTGATACTGTCTCAAATCATTCTCAATCCAGGAAAAAATCATAAGGACCTCTCATCATTTATATATCTTGGTGATCTAATCACAAATGATAAGAGTGCAATCTCCTTTGTCACATAGTTAATTTGTACAACAACACCATGATCTGTACAAATAGTGACGCTATGGGTCATAATTGTCTAACAGATACAAGGTGTTAGGGAAACCAATCTAAGAGCTTGGGATCCATTTAAAGCTTGGAGCTTGTTCAACATCATCAACAAAATCCACCTTGGCCGAGACCTTCATCAAGGGAAGAAATTTTTGTTGATCACCACATCCAAAACCGTTCAATGTAAGTGTGTTTCCGTCACTCTTCCTTGAGTATTCATTCTATTTCTATGCTTATATTGATCTTGGGACCACCATAGAAACCAACAATGGTATCATGGAGCAAGGTTTAAGCATGAAAATGATTAGGGTAAAATTTGGGTAAATTGATTTTGAGCATGTTTTGACTAAATTACTTGTTTGAGCATGCTTGTATATGGATGACTTGGAGTTATTTATGATCAATTTCATGAAAAATTAATCGGATCAATTTTTCCCCTTTATCTTGGCTTGGCCGAGAGTTTGGTACCCTTATTAGTCATGGTATTTTTTGTTCCTTTGATCATTGGATGACTTCAAACAATTGGGTAATGTTGATTTGAGATTCAATCGGATTGAAAACGAAATCGGACAAATAAAACCCACTAATGCCGTGAGCTATTGAGCATGTAATGAGATGATTTTTTGAATCAATTATGTTGGACATAAGTTGAGGATAATAAGCATGATTAATGGATTAGATTAGTATTTTGGAAATGTTATAATAGATTAATCATGGCTAAACACTTTGGTTTATTAAATTATGAATTTTGGAAAATTGGAATTTAATAAATTGGGCTTGATTTTGAATTGGGCTTGTAATTGTTGTATTTGGGCCTTATGGACTTGGTTGGGCTAAGTTGGTTTAGGCCAATTGGATTGGATCCATATTGGGCCTAAATCATTCCATTAAGTCCAAATATAACAAATGGGCTTTAAAAGTTTAATTGGGCCTTATGGGCCAAAATTGGTTTCTTGGCAAATGAGGGTGATTCCTTAATTGGGCTTGGTATTTGGGTTTGACCCATATTGACCAAAGCCCATGCCTTATGAAATCAATTGAAAGCCCATCGGACTTTAATTAAACAACATTGGATGTTAGTTGGGCTTTGAGACCCGATTAGATTAGATTTGGAATCTAAGTCGTTAAAGCGCATTAAATAAATGAATTAGTATTGAATACATATTAAATTGGATTTAATTAAGTAGTTCGATATAATTCAAGAATTCGTACTTTGAGTACTTATTCTAAATCGAGTTGGACTCGCGCAAATCAAATCATTGTTTGAACATTGGATGATCACTAATATTCAAAGATTAATTAATTTGATTAGATTGATTGAATAACATGCTTGAATGAATACATGGATGTGATGAATGAATAGCGTATATCGGATGGATATTAGAAGGGAAAGGGCAATTTTAGAAATTGTTTTAAATTTAGAATTTATAAATTGGACCTGCGTGTCCAGCCTTCTCTCTTTATTGATTCTTTGTATTCTCTTCTCACCTAATTCCCCTCAATGTTAATGAGGTTTCTATTATTGTATTATGTAATTGGGTAGAAGTAAAATATTGCTAGCCGGGGAGAGGAAATGGAGTGATTTGTTCTAGGAATAAGTTGTTAAATATCCATCCGCATATCGTTATTAATTTACTTTCCGCGCCTTATTATGCTTTTAGAATGCATGCTTAAGGGTGTATGATGAGACCTAACAAAGATAATAAATTGGTTACCAATTTACGCGAAAAATCCTCAAAACATATCAAGCGTTTTTCCTACCATTGAGTGATTCTTACTCAAGATCCAAAATTAGCACTGGTTTGTTGGCCAAAGTCAAGACCTTTGTCAATTGCGGATGTGTTTGAATCATGAAAGCTTTGTTCCATATTGGTGTCTTGTCCAAGTTGTGATTTGTTGGCCAAAGTCAAGATCACTTCTTGTCCATCGACATTGATTACGAAGCTTTCCAACGTCAATGGGTCCCACTTAACTGGAATCATTAAGCTTGTTGTGCCAAAGCCAAGGCTTAGTTGATTCAGAGGAAAAAGATTAGGAAAATATATTGGATATATTGGTATATATATTGTATATATGTTTCGGACTTGGAGGTCCACCTACCGGATCTATGAATTGGATGAGATCCAATTGATCTTCGAGATCTAACTAGTTAAATATCATACAGCTTGTTGGCCAAAGTCAAGGTTGTGTGTTATTTAACGGGATCATAGCCCACTAGGAAACTAGGTTTCCCGAGTACTCCACAGAGGGTTAGAGGCTCGCCGAAAAATAGTGGGAGGCTAGTATTGAATTTTTAATTTCGTTCAAATACTTAGCTTTACGCGCTTTCAAATTATTTCGTCAAAGTTATTTTATTAGTTGGACTAATATTATGTTATTTTTCTTGTAACAGTTAGATTGTACCCTTACATTGTTAATTAGATAGTTGGACTATCGTAATTAAAATGACAGGAAAGAACAGTGTCTGGGACATCATCATGGGCGATAATGTCTTTAACGACACTAACTTTTCCAATTGGGATATGAATCTAAGGATAGTCCTTGGATCCGAGAGGCTGCTATATACTATAGAGAGACCTCTTGGGCCTAAGCCCAGATCTGATCAGTTGCTCGATCTAGAGCTTTGGAAGATTCATAGCGATGATAATGCAACTGTTCAATCTATCATGCTTGCTGCTATGACTCAGCAATTCCGTCGACAGAACAAGAGATTGGATCCCTATAACATGTTGGCGAAGTTGAATGATCTACACCGATCTAATCTTAGATCGCCAAAGATATGAGTTGCAGAAGAAGCTCTTCCGCGCTCGGATGTCGGAGGGTACATCTGTTGAACATCATGTGACACAGATGATTACCGATATCGAGCAGCTTGTTCAAATGGGGATTGTCTTTGAGATAGAGACCTCTATAGATTTGATCTTACAGTCTCTCCCCGACACTTGGAGTGGGTTCATCATGAACTATAATATGATGAACCAAAAGCAGACTCTTGGAGAGCTGATGTCCACGCTGCGTGAGGCAGAAAAGGAGCTTCTTAAGGGCAAGAAGCGCGAGGCGCACTTCACTTCTACATATCGGACTCTGAGGGCTGGGCCCAAGGCGACTGGAGGTGTCAAGAAGAAGAATAAGAAGAAGGGCAATGCCAAATCGTCAAAGGCTTCTGAGAAGCCCAATGACAAGTCTCAGGATGTATGCCTCCAGTATGGGAAGCGGGGTCACTGAAAGCGTGACTGCCGTGAGTACAAGGCGCTCCAGAAGGAGATAAAGGCGGGCAAGGCACCGGCCTCAGGTATGTTTGTTATAGAAATAAACATGACTACTTCTAGTTTTAAAAATTGGATTTTTGATTCTGGTTGTGGTACTCACATTTGTACTGATGTGCAGGATCTGCGGATTAGCAGGAGACTGGCCTCAGGAGAGATTGACCTCCGTGATGGAAATGGGACTCCAGTCACCGTTTTGGCCGTTGGCACTTTTGTTTTAGAACTGCCCTCGGGGCATGTACTTGAACTTACAGACTATTATTATGTACCTAGTTTGACTAGGAATATTATTTCTGTATCTATGTTAGCCCAATGTGGGTACACTTTTGTATTTAGAAACACTGGGTGTTTTATGTATAAAAATGATATAGAAATTTGCACTGCTGTTGTAAATAATGGTCTTTATATTTTGAATATAAACCAATCTCAAAATGTAACAAACAAAAGGCTTAAAGTAAGTCAAAAAGATGAAACTTATATGTGGCACTGTCGTTTGGGACACATAAACAAGACTCGTATATCCACACTTTCGAAAAGTGGGTACTTGGACGGATTTGATCCAAATTCATATGACGTCTGCGAATCTTGCTTATTAGGCAAAATGCCTAAATCACCTTTTAGCGGTAAATGTGTATGCGCCACCGAACTGTTAGCCCTTGTTCATAGTGACGTTTGTGGGCCCATGTCTAGCCAGGCTAGAGGTGGATATGAATACTTCGTAACCTTTATGGATGATGCATCACGTTATGGTTATGTGTATCTTATGGGACACAAGTCTGAAACTTTTGAGAAATTCAAAGAGTTTCGACACGAAGTTGAAAAAAATACCGGTAAAAGTATTAAGACATTACGGTCAGATCGTGGTGGCGAATACTTGAGCAATGAGTTTCTTGACTACTTGAAAGAATATGGTATTCTTTCACAGTGGACTCCTCCCGGAACACTGCAATTAAACGGTGTATCCGAACGGAGAAACCGAACTTTGTTAGGCATGATAAGGTCTATGATGAGTCGCACTGAGCTACCTATTTCCTTCTGGGGATATGCATTAAACAGTGCAATACTTATTTTGAATAAGGTTCCGTCAAAGTATGTTCAACAGACTCCGTATGAGATATGGACAGGAAACAAACCCGGTTTCTCATTCCTGAAGATTTGGGGTTGTTGGGCATACGTCAAACGTTTGGAAGGTACCAAACTTGAACCCAAATCGGATAAATGCCTTTTTTGTGGGATCTCCTAGGGAAACCAAAGGATATTACTTCTATAACCCACAAGAGAACAAAGTTTTTGTTACTCTACATGCGGTCTTCCTTGAGAAGGAATTCCTAAATGCAGTGGTAAGTGGGAGGGAAGTAGAACTCGATGAAAATCAAAGTGATATTGTTCCTGGCATAGAATCCTCAACGGAACATGAACAGTTCATCAGGGATGAAGCTGTACCATAATCTTCGAATACACAAGGACCACGTATGTCGGAGAGAGTCATAAAACTACCTGAGAGGTATGGGTTTCTGATCTCACCTCATGTAGATATCAATCTCATTGAGGAAGACGAGCCGGCTACGTATGAGGAAGCGATATAAGGTATCGACTCCGGTTTATGGCAAGATGCCATGAATTCCGAAATGGATTCCATGTATACCAACCAAGTTTGGACACTGGTTGATGCACCAGAAGGCGTAAAGCCTATTGGTTGCAAATGGATCTTCAAGAAGAAGATCGACATGGATGGCAACGTACAAAACTAGGCTTGTAGCGAAGGGGTATCGTCAACGACATGGTGTCGATTACGACGAAACTTTCTCACATGTTTCCATGATTAAATCCATTCAGATAATGCTTGTTAGTGCTGCATATTTCGATTATGAGATATGGCAGATGGAAGTTAAAACTGATTTCCTTAACGGAAACCTGTTGGAGGATGTTTATATGCAACAGCCTGACGGTTTTGTCATGCCTAAACATGCAATCAAGGTTTGCAAGTTAAATCGGTCCATTTATGGACTGAAGCAAGCGTCGCGTTCTTTGAACCAACGTTTTGATAAGATCATAAAAGAATATGATTTCGTTCAAAACGAAGATGATCCTTGTGTATACAAGAACGTTAGTGGGAGCGCACTGACTTTCATTGTCCTTTATGTTGACGATGTATTGCTTATGGGCAATGACATTCCCATGTTAACATCGGTGAAAGCTTGGCTTTCATTAAAATTCTCCATGAAAGATCTGGGAGAAGCAGCCTTTATTCCGGGAATAAAGATCTACCGGGATAGATCTAGAAAGCTTCTTGGACTCTCCCAGAGCACGTACATTGACAAAGTGTTGAAAAGATTCAACATGGATCATTCCAAAAGAGGACTGTTGCCAGTGTCACATGGTGTCACTCTATCTAAGGACATGTGTCTTAAATCTCAAGATTAGAGAGACAACATGAGTCGGATACCGTTCGCCTCGGCAGTCGGATCGATCATGAATGCCATGATATGTACGGGACCTGATGTCTCCTATGCTTTGATCATGTGTAGTCGCTATCAGGCCGATCCAGGTGAAGGTCACTGGATAGAGGTTAAGAATATCCTTAAGTATCTTAGATGAACTAAGGATGCTTTCTTAATCTATGGAGATGGAGAACTTGAGGTAACTTGGTTTACCGATGCAAGTTTCCAAACCGATAAAGACAACTGTAAGTCGCAATCTGGGTACGTGTTTTGTTTGAATAACGGAGCAGTGAGTTGGAAATCTTCCAAGCAAGAGACTGTTGCCGATTCAACAATAGAAGCGGAGTATATCGCTGCAGCTGAAGCAGCAAAGAAGGCAGTTTGGATCCGAAAATTCCTAATTGGATTAGGAGTAGTTTCGTTAGCAGCTGAGCCTGTTCCATTGTATTGTGACAATAATGGGGCTATAGCGCAGGCTAAGGAATCGCGGTCTTATCGATGATCCAAGCATGTTCTTCGACGTTTCCATCTGATTCGTGAGATCATACATCGTGGCGATGTGAAGATCGAGAAGGTCGCATCAGAGGACAACATTGCAGATCCGCTGACGAAAGCAATTCCTCAGCAAAAGTTTGAGCGACATGTACATAGTTCAGGTGTTAGATGCTTGAGTGACTGGCTATAAGGCAAGTGGGAGATTGTTGGACAATTATGACCCATAGCGTCATTATTTGTAAAAGACATTGTGTTTTTGTACAAATTAATTATGTCTCAATGGAAATTACCTTTTATCATTTCGTAATTAGATTACTTAAATGTGTGAATGATGAAAGTCCTTATGTTTAGTTTCGGATTGAGATGATATGAGACAGTATCAATCCACGACGGTTTAATCATTAAATATCCATAGTCGTAGTATTATCGAGACTGGACATCAATAATGCGGAATAGACTAGTATTGTACTTTTGCGTGTTATGGAAGCGTAACATCATAGTTCTCATATATTTAAGTATTGGATACTTATGCAAGTGTGGTATGAGGTTTTATTTTACCGATGGTACGGAAAACAGCTTCGCTCTGGATAGACCCCTCGGAATCCCATTGGTAGTATGACTATGTGTCTATGGGAGTCCGCATCAGGGTAGGTGTATTTGGTCTTAACCTGAGACTTGCATCGCTAGTACTTGCGACAATCAATAAGCTTTGGTTTTGGTCGTCCAGGACTTTAACAGGTTCTGTGTACGCCTCTTCTAGGTTTATTGAGAATCGTAGTGTATTGGGTGTGATGTCAAGATGGAAGTATCACTTCAGTCATATGGAGATGATGGCACGCAGGGATACAAAACTGGTTCTCTAAAAGGTTGCAACCATCGGGATAATATGACTAGGTCATGATTATCCGATAATAAAGAGACTAGTTGCTAGTGATCTGATATATGCTTCGTACGGGGCAGACAGTATTCCAGTCTCAGGCCTTGCATGTGACATCCGATACTGGATCGCTATACGCAATACTACGTATACTACACCTGACATAGATTATATATTCCATTAAGAATATTTCTGGAGAATTGGGTAGGCATGGCACTTTGCTAGAAGCCAACCTTGTCTCGTAAATCGGTAAGAACATAGTACGAGGTACGTACGTGTTCGGATAGTCCGACGACCGGATTTACTGCCAACATATCCAGGGATCTCTTGGGTCGCTTCCCGAAGATTCACCGATGACGTATGATTCGAACTTTATTAATCTGGGATTAATAGCGGAGAGACTTTATCTGGGATAAAGTACTATTTGAAGAGAGAGAAAGATTAATTTGGAATTAATCGATAAAATAATATATTCGATATATTAAACGAAATTAGATTTCGACGCGGAAATAGAATTAGATTTTAATTCGGGCTAACGAATTGATTTAGAATTAATTCACAAGCGATGTGAATAGTAATTTTACTAGGCATGATTATTTAATTAAATTTGATTTAATTACGATGCAACGGAAAAACTTGTTAATTCGGAATTAACGAAACCGAGCCCGAAATGTGTTTGCGAGGCCACTTCAATTTCGAATCAAGTGCGGCCACAAGTCACATCGCGAGTTACATTACTTGTCACCTTAGTGATAGATGTCAAGTCACATTTTTTGGTGAGTGACATGCAGTCATTATTCATGACATAAGTTGGTGAGAGCATTTATTGAAATTTTTGAACCAAAATTGGTTTTGACTTTTTGGAAAGGTTATACCAATTTTTGGTAATTGTTTTTCATTATGTTTTAGAAAACAAATTGCAAACAAAACCAAAAGATCTCTCTCTCCCTTTCCACCTCTATTGCCGTGAGCTTCTCACCTTGAAAGAAGAATTGTTTTTCTTTCATCTTTTGCTAGCACAAATAAGGAATCGATACAAGGTGTTAGGGAAACCAATCTAAGAGCTTGGGATCCAATTAAAGCTTGGAGCTTGTTCAACATCATCAACAAAATCCACCTTGGCCGAGAGCTTCATCAAGGAAAGAAATTTTTGTTGATCATCACATCCAAAACCGTTCAATGTAAGTGTGTTTCTGCCACTATTCCTTGAGTATTCATTCTATTTCTATGCTTATATTGATCTTGGGACCACCCTAGAAACCAACACATCAACTCTCCAAGAGTTGTCTCTTGGTTCATAATGAATCTGCCCCAGCTTTCGTGTAGAGAATATAAGATCAAATCTTTGGTAGTCTCGGCCACGTAGGTAATGCCCAGCTAAACTTGTTGATCGATGTCAGCAATCATCTGCGACATCTAGTGCTCGACAGATGTACCCTCTGATATATGCGAGCAAAAGAGCTTCTTTCACAATTTGCTCTTCTAAGATCTAAGAATAGATCTATGAAGATCTTTAATTTCAACATCATGGTACAATGATCTAATCCTTAACTATGAAAATGGAATTAAAGAGTCATTGCATTTGGCATAAAGGATTGAGCACTAAAGTTATCATCACATGAATCTTCCAAAGATCATGTTCTACTATTTGCTCAACTTCGGGCTAAGGCCCGAGATGTCATTCTATCAAATAAAGTAACTTCTCGGTTCCCAAGACTATCTTGAGGTTTTATTCCTAATCGGAAAATTAAAGTCGTTTAAAGACATTTTCACCCAGGATTATGTTTTAAACACTAATCTTTCAGTTATCTTGATTGCTATAGTCCAACTATCCAATCAAAGATTTCGTGTACTATTTAATATAATGATTACTATAGTCTAACTATATATCAACTATAATTTGATTCAGTTATATTCAAATATATTGATTACTATAATCCAATTATATAATCAACTATAATTGAAGTTGTTTGAATACAGTCCAACTGTTTAATTTAAAACAACGATTAAATATTAGTCCAACTAATATATATTTAAATTAATGACGAAAAATGAAATGAGCCCGTATTGGCAAGTATCTAAACGAAATTGAAAATTTAATATTTTCCTCCCACTATTTTTCGGCGAGCCTCTAACCCTCTGTTGAGTACTCAGGAAACCTTGTTTCCTAGTGGGCTAGGATCCTGTTAAATAACACACAGCCTTGACTTTGGCCAACAAGCTGTATGCTATTTAACTAGGTAGATCTCTAAGATCAATTGGATCTCATCCAATTCCTAGATCCAGTAGGTGGACATCCAAGTCCGAAACATATGTTTTATATATGCCAATATATCTGATATATTCCCTAACCTTTTTCCTCTGAATCAACTAAGCCTTGGCTTTGGCGCAAAAAACTTAATGATTCCAGTTAAGCGGGACTCATTGACCTTGGAAAGCTTCGTAATCGATGTCGATGGACAAGAAGTGATCTTGACTTTGGCCAAAAAATCACAACTTGGACAAGACATGCGATATAGAACAAAGCCTTCATGATTCAAACACATCCGTGATGGACAAAGGTCTTGACTTTGGCCAACAAACCAGTGCCAATCTTGGATCTTGAGAATGAATCATTCAATGGAAGGAAAAACGCTTAATATTTGTTGAGGGTTTTTCGCGTAATTGGCAACCAATTAATTATCTTTGATTAGGTCTCATCATACACCCTTAAGCATGCATTCTAAAAGCATAATAAGGTGCGGAAATAAATTAATAATAATATGCGGATGAATATTTAAAACACTTTGTTCCTAGAACAAATCTCTCCCTTTCCTCTCTCCCGCTATCACAAATCTTACTTCTACCAAATTACATAACACTTCTAAAGAAACCTCGTTTTACATTGAGGGGAATAGGTGAGAAGAGAAATACAAAGAATCAAGAGATAATAGGCTGGACACGCAGGTCTAATTTAATAAATTCAAAATTTATTATAACAATTCCAAAATTTCCCTCACCCATCTAATATCCATCTGATATACATTATTCATACATCACATCCATGTATTCACACAAAGCATGTTATCAATCAATCTAATCCAATTAATTAATCTGAAATTAATGACCATCCAATGTTCAAACAACGATTTGATTTGCTTGAGTCCGACTCGTTTTAAGAATAAGTACTCAAAGTACGAATTCTTGAATTATATCAAACTACAATATTAAATCCAATTTAATTTGTATTCAATATTAATTCTTTATTTAATTCCAAATTAAATAATTACACTTTATTAATAAGCCTTTGTGACTTAGATTCTAAATCCAATCTTTACGGGTCTCAAAGCCCAATTAACATCCAATGTCAATTTAATTAAAGTCCAATGGGCTTTCAATTAATTTATAAGGCATGGACTTTGGCAACCAAAGCCCAATAAGGAATCACCCTTTGCCAAAAATCAATTTAAGCCCATTAGGCCCAATTAAAATATTAAAGGCCCATTTAATCATATTTGGACTTTATGGAAATGGTTTAAGGCCCAATTGGATCCAACCAATTAACCTAAACCATACTTGGCCCAACCAAGCCCATTAAGCCCAAATACAACTTTATAAGCCCAATTCCAAATTTAGCCCAACTAATTAAATTTCAATATTCCCAATATCACAATTTAATTAACTAAAGTGTATTGTCATAATTAATTATTCAAATTAACATTTCCAAAATATCAATTTAATCAATTAATCATGCTTATCATCATCAACACATGTCCAACATTATTGAATCAAAAAATCATCTCATTTCATGCTTTTGATGTCACGGCAATTAGAGGGATTTTAAATCCGATTTCAATTTTAATCCAATTAAATCCTAAATCAATTTATCCAAAGTCTTTCAATTCATCTAATGATCAAAAAACAAAAATCACCATGACTTTAGGGCATACCAAACTCTCGGCCAAGCCTAACATTTGGGGAAAAATTAATCCAATTCAATTTTCATCAAATTGATCATGCATAACTCTAAGTTATCATCATTCAAGCATACTCAATTAATCAATTTCATCAAATCATGCTCAAATCAATTTTACCCAAATTTAAAGTTAAGAACCCTAATTCCAATTTCATGTTTAATCATGGCTCTGATACCATTGTTGGGTTATCTAGGTCAAACCAAGATCTAATTAAGCATATAAACGTGTGAATACATCAAAGTAAAGTTGCGGAAATACTCACTTTGATCGGCTTTGCGATGCGAAGAACACAAAAATTTTCCTCCATGGATGATGTATTCGGCCAAGCCCCTCTTTGTGTGCTCCAAGCTCTAAGCTTTGTGAATGGATTCCATGCTCATGAATGGGTTTCCCTATCACCTTTGTAAGACTCCTTTGGTGTGCTAGCACTCTTTAAAAATTGCCACAATTTTTCTATTTCCCCTTGTGTTGCTCTCGGCAAATAAAAAGCAAAAGAGAGAAAAATAGCACCAAGTACCGTGAGGGAGAGAGAGGGAGAGATATTGTTAACACCCCGTACGAAGCACATATCGGATCTCTGGTAACTAGTATCTATAATCAGATAAACATGACCTAGTCATATTATCTCGATAGCTGTAGCATACAAGAGCACCAGTTCCGTATCCTACGTGACCATCATCTCCATATGACTGAAGTGATACTTCCATCTTGACATCACACCCAATACACTACGATTCTCAATATACCCAGAAGAGGCATACACAGAACCGGTTAAAGCCCTGGATGACCAAAACCAAAGTATATTGATTGTCGCAAGTATTAGCGATGTAAGTCTCAGGTTAAGACCAAATACACCTACCCTGATTCGGACTTCCATAGACACATAGTCATACTACCAATGGAATTCCGAGGGGTCTATCCAGAGCGAAGCTGTTTCCGTACCATCGGTAAACACAACCTCCTATTACACTTGCATAAGTATCCAATACTTAAATATATGAGAACTATGTTGTTATCGATGTCCAATCTCGATAACACTACGACTAGGGATATTTTAATGATTAAACCTTAGTGGATTAATAATGTCTCATATCTTATTAATTCGGAACTAATCATATGGACTTTTATCATTTATGTATCCCGGTAATCCAATTACAAATGATAAAAGAGCAATTTCCTTTTTCACATAGTTAATTTGTACAACAACACCATGTTCTGTACAAATAGTGATGCTATGGGTCATTAAATCCTTCCAACAACTCACATCACTCACAAAAGTGACATCCATCACATCACTCAAAGTTGATGTGACTTCCATCACAAGAATGACTAATAATGTGACGCGTGATGTGACTTGTGGGCCGCACTTGAATTCAAAATGCAAGTGGGCCCGCAAACACTCTCGGGCTCGGGTTCGCTAATTCCGAATTAAACGAATTTTCCGTTGTGACGTAATTAAATCAAATTTAATTAAATAATTATGCCTAGCAAAATTACTATTCATGTCGTTAGCGAATTAATTCTAAATTAACCTGTTCGCCCGAATTAAAATCTAATTTTAATTCCGCGTCGAAATCTAATTTCGTTTAATATATCGAATATATTATTTTATCGATTAATTCTAAATTAATCGTTCTCTCTCTTTAAATAATATTTTATCCCAGATAAAATATCTCCGTAATTAATCTTAGATTAATTTTCTCTCTCTAATAATTAATTCCAGATTAATTATGTGCGAGTCATACGTCATCGGTGAATCTTCGGGAAGCGACCCATGAGATCCCCGGATATGTTGGCAGTAAATCCGGTCGTCGGACTATCCGAACATGTACGTACCTAGTACTACGTTTTTACCGATTTACAAGACATGGTTGGCTTCTAGCAAAGCACCGTGCCTACCCAATTCTCCAGAAATATTCTTAAAAGAATATGTAATCTATATCAGGCGTAGTATACGTAGTATTGCGTATTGCGATCCAGTATCAGATGTCACGTGCTAGGCCTGGGGCTGGAATTGTGTCTGCCCCGTACGAAGCACATATCGGATCTCTGGTAACTAGTCTCTATAATCGGATAAACATGACCTAGTCATATTATCCCGATAGCTGCAGCATATAAGAGCACCAGTTTCGTATCCTACGTGATCATCATCTTCACTATGACTGAAGTGATACTTCCATCTTGACATCACACCCAATACACTACGATTCTCAATATACCCAGAAGAGGCGTACACAGAACCGATTAAAGCCTTGGACGACCAAAACCAAAGTATATTGATTGTCGCAAGTATTAGCGGTGCAAGTCTCAGGTTAAGATCAAATACACCTACCTTGATTCGGACTTCCATAGACTCATAGTCATACTACCAATGGAATTCCTAGGGGTCTATCCAGAGCGAAGCTGTTTCCGTACCATCGGTAAACACAACCTCCTATTACACTTGCATAAGTATCCAATACTTAAATATATGAGAACTATGTCGTTATGCTCCCACATCGCGCACAAGTGTAATACTAGTCTATTCCGCATTATCGATGTCCAGTCTCGATAATACTACGACTAGGGATATTTTAATGATTAAACCGTAGTGGATTAATATTGTCTCATATCTTATTAATCCGGTACTAATCATATGGACTTTTATCATTTATGTATCTTGGTAATCCAATTACAAATGATAAAAGAGCAATTTCATTTGTCACATAGTTAATTTGTACAACAACACCATGTTCTGTACAAATAGTGATGATATGGGTCATAATTGTCCAACAATTTGAATATATATTTGTGTGCTTTGGATGTCTGGCTATTAGATTGATAATATATAAATATGTAAATATGAGAATTTGGCATGTGTAAATAATAAAGAATAAAAGAAAGTTGATAAATCTTAACTTGTAACTACTTGGTGATTCTGAAAAGCTATTGATATGCTTGACTTATATGTTTGTTTGTAGTTCTAACATGGTTACTTACTGAGTTTATTAACTCGCATCAAACCAGTTTGCTAGTTTTGCAGGTTGGCTACCAGATAGGTCAACCATTTCAGTTTTGGAAGCTATGCTGGAGACATGGATCACCCAAGTTGCAGTTACCCTCGCAAGTGTCTTGGGTGAAAGTCTTAGAGGTTTAGGATATATGATTATTATGTTAATCATCGCGCTGAGCATGTTGTTATGTATTTATTAAGTAAAATATTTGGTTTGTATATGATGTTGTGGCCACGGAGGCCTTGAGTGTTGATTGATGTTGTGGGCATGAAGCCCTTAAATGTTGATTATGATTTTGATATGCTTTGTGCGGACCTAAGGTCATTTGAATGTTGGATGTTTTCTTTTAGGTTTCGTTTTGATGCTGGACTGCGATCTAGGTTATCCAGTTTTAGGATACATCATGTTTGTTTTTTCATAAATTTAGAGGCTTATGGAGATCGGTTAATCATGTCTCCTACCGGTAGCATCCAACCTCTGGCGGGGTGTTATAATTGTGGAATCAGAGTAAAGATTTAGGTGTCGGTGACTGCAGCTACAAGGTATCTGATCGTCTTAGTAAGTTTTCCATTGTGAATAAACCATATATGTCTTATGTTTGCTATTTGATTTGATTTATGATATTTGGTATGATGTGGAATGGTTTTGATTTGATATGGCTGATTTGGATATCGGTTCATATTTGCATGTTATGAATATATGTATGTATATATATATATACTAAGTTAAATGTATGTCATTTATATAGGTATATGTATATGTAAGTAACATGAATTCAATGTGTTTTGAGGTACGATTAATTCTATGATGTTGATATTCTGATTTATAAACGGATATTTTGATTCATGTTTTGAAAACTTGATATTTGATTTTTGGCATAAAAATATTTTGAAAAGGAAAAAAGGAAAAGAAAGAAGAAAGAAAGAAATATTTTAGATATTTTGATTTTGATTATAAAGGTTAAAGAAAATATTTATGCCTCGACGCTTGATTCACGTTTTCAAGTTTTGAGATTTATCGATATATTTCCGTAGAGGTGTTTGATAATATGTTTATGTCTCGGCGCTCAAAAATGATTTTGATGTTTTTAAATTGTAAAATTTTATTTCCGTCGAGATGCTCAAAAATCTATTTTCGTCACAGTGCTTGATGATTTTATGTTTTTTACCCTTTATGTCGCTAGTATATGTTTTATTTCGGCTTAGCCTGGGGCGCTTGTTATGGTTCCAGACCATCAGAAAATGGCTGGCCCACTACCATGTCGACATGGTTCGTACACTGTCCGGCCAGTGCGCGCGAATCGAACAGTGGATGCTTGATATATATTTTGAAAAGTTTTTATCAAAGATTTATTTTTGATTTAAACATATTTATCTTTTTGGGGGAATGAACGATTTCAAAAGAATTACATTTTGATTTTGATACATTTTGATATTATTTATGTTATTATATGATATGATATGTTTCTGTCACGGTGCCCGTGGCACTTGTATAGGGGTCTGTCCAACTACAGTGGGTCGACTCGCTACCCTCTGTCGATAGGGGATCATTTCCTTCATTGTCCTATTTGTGAGCGCGATTTGGGCATTGGACGCTTGTTATGTTTCGTCCAGTTGAGTTATGCTAGATGTTTGATACGTATTTATGATGATGAATTTTTAAATTGATTTTGTTTACAATAAAAGAGTTTTTCAAATGTGTTTTCGAGGTTTTTTTTAAGAGATTGTTTTATGTTTTCCATTTTAATGATGACAGAGATTGACAGAATTCAGACTATCAACATCATAAGAGCATGTATGATTATATGTCACTTCTGGCTGTGACAATGGATGTATTAGTTGATATAAAAGATTATGTTTGTTACAAGAGTACGCATGTAAGTTTATAGTTAGGCATGGATCTTTTGAATAGTGTGATGGTTATGTAATGCTTGGTTGTCAACCATACAAAGTTGTATATGCGATGAGATATGTACATATGTAAACATTGATGTTGATATAGTTTACATATATGATATACAATGACATGATGTGAAACGAAGGAATTTATTTTTAGATTGTGCATGAAATGGATAGTATGAAATTCGTATTAAGTTTCTATTTTGGTATTGTATTTGATTGTGTGTAAAGAACTTGTGTTACAGTTGATACTATATTTGATTATGCTCCTCGTTTCTGATGATGCATCTGATTGATTGTATAGAATTCGTGTTCGGCGCTTAATTCTAGGATGGATGAACTTGAAACGGTTTGAACGTATTCCCATGAATAAGTGTGAATTGAGATGATAAGTTTGATGTATTTTTGGTATGAAATGTTTGATTTTATATGTTTTGTTTTGAAATAGCATGAGTTGTAATTATGTATGAAATACATGACTTTTGAAAATGTGTAAAGTGAGAGGATTCCCGAATATGGGTAAGATTATAACGTACGTGTGTTCGATTCTGAATGATTGGACGTGAGGACGGACAAATTTCGAGGTCGAAATTTTTATAAGGAGGGAAGGATGTAATACCCCGAGTTTTTCGGAATAGTAATGAAAGGTTTCCGAATTAAATTTAAGAATTTGCAACTCTCTAACTCCTAGATAGCAAATAGGTTATCGTAAAACCCTCCCACTGTGTCTAGGTGGCAGATCATTCTGATAAACTTGCATCTGACGCTCATATGTCGAATGTGCTATGTTTTTGTCAACTGTTGTTAAAAATAGTGTGTTGGTCGAATCAGCAAGTAACTCATCGAGTAAATTTTTACTTCGATGTTTGAACTCCCTCATATAGTCCTCCTCCAAAAAACGTAGCGTTTGTAGACACAAACATTTCGTTATCTTCAGGACTATAAAAATTCACCCCTAGCCTCCTTAGGATAGCCTACAAATAGGCACGCCTGTGAACTTGGCTCCAACTTAGTAGTTTTATTCTTCAGCACATGTGTTGGACACCCCCATATGCAAAAATGTCATAAACTAGCTTTACGACCACTCCACAACTCTAAGGGAGTCTTAGGAACAGACTAAGATAGAACTACATTAATGATATATATTGTTGTTTGTAATGCATACCCCCATAATGAACTAGGTAGTGAACTATAATTAAACATAGATCCTATCATGTCTAGTAGGGTCTGATTTCTCCTCTCTACAACACCATTTTACCGTGGTGTTCCAGGTGCTGTGAGTTGGGATATTATCTCATGCTTAACTAATAATTCCTCATAATATATGTCAAGGTATTATCCTCCACGATCTGATCAACCTCAACACGATTGTGAGTTTTGATTGTCTTATCTAATTGATTCTCAACCTCAACACGATACTCTTTGAACCTTTCAAAAGTATCTGGCTTGTGCTTCATTAGGTAAACATACCCATATCTGGAATAATCATCGGTGAATGTGATGAAGTTTTCATAACCACCTCGGGCTCTTACATTCATCGGTTCTTAAATATCCAAATGTATTAGTTCAAGTGGTTGATTGGCTCTTATAAAAGGTCTATTGGTCATCTTTCCTTCTAGACAATACTCACAGACTAGTAAAAGTTCGAAGCTCTAACTGGTTTAAAGCTCCATTCTTTATAAACCTATCTATCCGGTCAAGGCTAATATGACCAAGTCTAAGATGCCACAAATATGTGTCATCGTGAGAAATCTTTTATCGTTTTGTTTTAGGTTTTTCAACATTAAACATTTCAGTATTAAGCAGTGAATTATGTGTTAACGGCCTTAACACATATAAATTATTTTCGGAGTTTCATGTGCATATAGTTAATCCATTTATACCATCAATAACAAAATTACTATTAAAAGAAACGGAAAAACCATCATCCAAAAATTTATAAACAGAAATCAAATTCCTGCGAAAACCAGGAGTAAATAGAACATTGTTCAAATTTAAATAACTATTATTAAAAAAACTTAAATTGGAACTCCCACCGATCTTACTGAAACGGTATCCCCCGTCCCGACCCTCATGGTATTGTCACATTCAGTAAGGTCCTTCCATGAATCTAGTAGCTGTAGTGAAGAACAAACATTGTTAGTGGCTCCAGAATCAAAAATCTATGCAGACTTATCTTCATTCACTAATAGAGATTCGATAACAAGTAAATCATATTTACCTGTAGCCTAATTCTATTTTAGCTCAGCAAAGTATTTAGGACAGTTTATTTTCCCATGCTCATCCTTATTGTAGTGGAAACACTTTCCTTTGGGCTTGGCATCATTGGATCATTTATTATTCTTCTTCATTGCCTTTGCCTTAGCCTTCACAGTGCATTTCTACTTGGTCTTGGTAGATTTAGAAGATTCGGTAATATTTGCCTCTCCATAATGGGTGAGCTCATTTAGCAGTTGAGTCAAAGTAAAAGATAACTTGACATAATATAGTTGCTTTTAAACTACAAGAAACTCTTCGGAAGAGTTTCTATAATTATGGTCACTGGGCTACGCTCGTCAATACGAGCTCCATGAGTTTCGGCTGTATTGAGATAGGTCATCATCTTTAATGCATGCTCTCAGAATGATGTCTCTTCCTTCATCCTAGCGGTTATCGTTGAGACAATGGCCTCATGACGCTACCGCTCCGAAGGCTGCCCAAACATGCCCTGTAATGACTCCATCATCAAATGTGTTGTAGCCATAGGCTCATGCTTTGTAGCAAAAACCTCGGACATCCGTGCTAGCAAGTAACACCAGGCTTTCTCATTAGCCATGACCTATTTCTGATAGGCATGGCGCACATCTTGACCAGATTTTCTAGCTGGCTCGGGAGGACACTCCTCCGTCAGAACAAACTTAAAGTCTTTACGGATCATAATGGCGTTAATGTTACTTTTCCATTTTACATAATTTTCTCATGTCAATTTGTCGTTAGAGAGAATAGCAATTATTGGAGAAACCATGGCTGAAATAAAATAAAGTAAACATGCATTTAAAATTCATTCATCGTATATTAAAATTATCAAACATTTAGACATAAAATTAAACATGATGCATGAACCATGTATAATGAATTAGAAACTTAAGAGAATTATTATGCCACAGAAATCTATCATCCTATAAATAAATGTCGTCGTATGGTAGGTCAAGTATTTGTAAGATAGATCGAGATAATCTCAATTGACTAATATATATGGGAATAACTCTTATTCCTATATTAACCAACCACTGTTTGATTTGATCAAGGAATTTTGATTAACATATAATCATTCCTTCGTAAGTGTAACTCATTTTTTCGGAACCCTTTGACTTAACTAGTGAAGTGTCGCCGTAGGTTCACCAAATACATCTAGAGCTCATATCCTCTCAGAATCCAAACTTGATATTGACCCAAAATGGACACCATCCGTAGGGGGATGAAAACAAAGCCATCTCGATGCGTCTTTTGGATCTCACGTTTTTGGACTAACAACGGAGATTGCGAGATATATTTTCGTATATCCATCTCCCACTCACTATTTTAAAATTAAGATTTCTATTTAAAATATCTAATATTTTAATACACTAGTTTCTATAAATTTATGCGCGGCTAAAACATAACTTTCTTTTACACCAGTTCACTATTCGTGACCTTACCAATTTTAACTCTTAAAATTTTTAATTCATTAATCTCCATTAGTCTCAACTAATAATAATACTTAATTAAATTAATTTTAATTAAGTTAGGTTTAATGACCTAATTTATTTTAACTCTTAAAATATTGGTACACTAACAAGTTTAAAATTTAAAATTCAAAAGTGGACAAATTTTTAATTAAACCATTTAATTAATATAAGTGTGTTATAAATTCCAATAGTACATATAGTTGTATCCCGAGTGCAGACCACACTACCATCCATTCGAAATTGGCTATGGAATTTACGTATGGGTTTCCATCCGATATACCAATGGAATTCATGATGCACTTATAAAGCACATAATTTTATAATTTCCAATTTTAAACCATTAAACGATTTTTTTTATTTATTTTCATGCATACCAAATTCCAGTTTAACTCTTTTAAATGTCATAAAATCATATTTCATTACTAGAATTTCTATGCATATAAAACATGTTATGGCATATGAAAATACAAGAGTAGGCACCATAAGCTATATGACATGTCATTCAAACATTTCGAATGAAACATACATATAACATAAAAGTAAATTGCGCATTGAACAAGCTCTTAATTTTTCCTATATTAATCTAATTAGTACAAAAATTCCAAGGCATCCCATGGTCTTCAAATCTTGCTCCATGCTTTGGTGTTGATCCATTTGCGGTATTGGTACTCCAAATTACAAAGAATGAAACTTTTACATAGGAAAATAAAATATGCAGCACTTGTAAAATTGGCCTCATGACTTTACATTCCCAAAACCAAAAAAAAAAATTAAAAATAAGAGGCGGAAAAATTTACGATCAATGCAAAAAACATTAATCACATGAATCAACAATAAATATTCATCACAAGAATGTTTATTCAAACATTTCAGACCTAGATAGACTCCAAAATTCTCCCCCCCCCCAGACAGACTCCCGAATTCCAATTTTAAAGAGGATTCGAGGACGAATCCTATTTAAGGTGGGAGAATTTATAATATCTGGTGACCCCGACGACTTGCATGTTACCAGAGGCTGACGACTATTATATTTTTGGAGGTATAATACTTGATATAAATCATGCTTGAGCAAGTAGGTGTTCATAAAATGATATTTGGGGACAATCGGTAAATTCCTCGAAATTCCGATACGAAACTGTACAATGTTCCGCTCCGAACAGCTCATGGTATTTGGGCCATAACTTTCTCATATGAACTCTGATTTTTATGAATTTATATCGTCGGAACGCCCAAGGGATCAGCATCGCGACGCGTACTGGAGAATTTATACAGATTCATTTCTAGATTATCAGCATCGCGACGCCCGAGGACTTGCGTCGCGAAGCGCACTGGAAATTTTCATATTTTCGATTCTGGAATTATTAGCGTCGTGATGCGAGAATAAAATTTCCCCAAAAATAGTTTTAATTCATTACATTTCCACCCTAGCATGCTAGAGGCCACCTTAAGGGTCTCGTATCAACTCGTATACATACATTACATCATGATATACACATGATACGCAATGAAGTGTTAACGAGTACTTGAATAGATAAATTATCTTAATTCCCTAACTTTTTATCATCTCATCTTCTAATCGAGATTATCAATTATAGATAATCGCAGGAACCACAAATTTCTTCAGGGAAGTGAAGTAAGCCTAGCAAGACTCCAAATCGGGGAGTGGACACTCTCTTTCTAAGTTAATTTTTCATTTACACTGTTTAAAGTAAAAACTTATTTTTACGCACCTAGGGCGTTTGTTGATTTTTATTACAGCTATTTCATGAAAGATCATGTTTTAAGAAGATATTTTAGATAGAGCTATTTTCAAAGTATGACTTCATGTTTTCGAGATATGGGAGAAAAACCAACCTCAGTATGTAACTTGACACATATATGGAATTGACGGACTCAGAGATCGTGTGCACACGCAGTTCAGGACTATGGATGAAAGATACCCCTAGATCCTAGATTCAGAGCCTGTATGGTAGTATAGATCTGCACCATCGGTTCTAGTTCAGTGGCTTAGGGGACGACGATACGAAACGCCCCAAGACCACTAGTTTCATGGATATATAGTGGCATGCTTTGGGAGACGGCGATACTTAATACCCCAATGTCATGGGTTTGCGCTCCTGGCTCTAGTTAGGCGTATGGGAGTACAGCGATACGTAATGCCCTCATGCGTCAGGTTTTCATAGACAGATTCCAGTGACAGAATTTCAGAGATAAGGTTTTCAGAAATGCAGTTTCAGAAATGATAGTTTTCTAAATGAAGTTTTAGAAAGAAAATTTGGTTTTATAGAAAGATTCATAGTCTTATAGATATAAAAGCTTTTTTAGAAAAAATTTATTGAAAACGTTATGTTTTCAGATAAGAAAAGAGTTTTTCAGAGAAAGGTAGATTTCTGGTAATAGTTTCGGTTTTAGAATCATGAGTTTTCATAAAAGTACACAGTATTTGTTTTAATTCATCCACTCACTTAGATCGTTCAACGATCTAACCCCCCCTCATTCCAAGTTTCCTTATTTTGCAAGTTTACTGACAAGCTCGAGAGGACGGATATTGATGGTAGTCACTAGGGTGTTCGGTCCACCGGGTCAAGTTAGAGATAAAGTTCAATTCAGATAGAGTCAGGGAATGTCATGTGTCGTATAGTAAATATTGCATATGTAGTGCACTATAAGTATTCATCAGAGTTGTAATGTATACTAAAACTGAGTATTTAGCATAAAAAGTGTTATGCATTCATGTTGATATAGTTGGGCATTGGTTCCATGCATTAGGTTATATATATATAATGAGTTTAACAGTTGTCAGAAAGTCAGAGGCTCGGGGGAGTAGGACGGCCTATTCCCTGCCGGTAACATCTCCGGATTGGGGATGTTACAATTTAATTAAAGAGTTTTAATTAATATTTCGAGATTATTAGAGTTCAGAACTGTAGATCCATTTGGTCCCTGTGTTAGCTCGTTACACTATAAAAATCAATGGAATAATTGGATAATCCAATTATGAACTCACTTGAAAAATATTAAATAATTGAGAATTATTTATTTACATAATTATTAATTTGATTAATAATTATATAATGTCTTATATATTAAAATGTTTAATATATAGTTTTATATTAATGATTATTAGATTATCATTTAATATAGGATTTGATTTTTAAATTAAATTTGATTTAATTCAAAATCAAATATGTAATTTATATCATGATATAAGTTACATGTTAAATTTTAATTTCAAATTAAATGATATTTGATATCATATTTAATTTTTGAAATTAATAATTTTAGAGTGACAAAAAGGTCATTGGCCAAATATTAATATTTATATTAGGGTTATGGTTATGGTTAATTTTGTTCAAGTACATTTTAAACTTAAACCCTAAATATAAATTTAAAGTGTTTCTCTTGTTTTGACTAACTCTAACCACTTCTCATCTTTTCAATGAGATTGAAAAGAGAGAAAAATAAGAGAAAATATGGAGGAAAATTTTTTCAATAAAATTTTTCTTCCGAATCCACCCTCACAGATTTCTGGTGGTGAACCATAATACTGAAGATCGAATGATAGACACGATCCTTGAGATTATTTCACGGCAAAGAAGAAATTGGATCACGGGTGTAACATCCAAGAATGGAACAAGCACAAGGTAATTGATCCAAGTTTCGCATCATGCACTACACCGTGCGTGATGCATTTTGATCATCATCATGGACAAATGCAACAGATGTAATACAAAACAAAATAATCAAATAGAAGAGGGATCAATATCCACTTTCAATGATCAAGTGGCGCAAGTATGAATTAATAATAGGGTCATGCTAACTAATGCCTTAAGGGCACTTATTAATGATCCATTTTTAGTAAGTTTTCATATCACTTTTATGGGGAATGTAAAAAAATGTCAAAATATTAATTACTTTTTCATTTTTCCTATAAAAACTTTCCTAAAATGGATCCTTAACAAATGCCCTAGGGGCACTCATTAGCATTTCCCTTAATAATATATGAGCATGAAATTTATTAATTCTTTCACGTAGTCAAAGTGTGCTTGCACTAAAAAGCAAGCTTTCCGCAAGCAACATGCATAGCTTTTTGGAAGCCCAACGGTCACTGCACATAAACAAGCTTTGGTCAAAGCAATAAAGGGAGGAGGAAAAAATTTTCAAGGTCAATCCCGGTGTTTAAGTCGTTTCCGCCGCGCTGGGGAAATCATTTCCTACCTAAGAGCCAATTAATCACTAAGCGGTTATGAATATTTCGTCACATTTATTGATGATTATTCTAAATATGTGCATGTTTACCTAATGCAGCATAAATCATGTACCTTTGAAAAGTTCAAAGAGTATTGTGTTGAGGTTGAGAACCGATTAGATAAAGACATCAAAATTCTACGATCAGATCATAGAGGAGAATATCTCGATAATATCTTGATAATAAATTCGAGGAGTTCTTTATTAAGCATGTGATAGTATCCCAACTTATACCACCTGGAATACCACAGTAGAATAGTGTTGCAGAAAGGAGAAATCAAACCTACTAGACATGATGAGATCAATGTTTATTGATTTACCTAGTTCTATTTAAAGGTATACATCACAGAAAACAATGTATATCCTTAACGTAGTTCCATCTAAGTTTATTCCTAAGACACCTTTAGAGTTGTGGAGCGGTTGCAAAACTAGTTTGCAACATTTCTGTATATGGAAGTGTCCAATGCATATGATGAAGAACAAGACTACAAAGTTGGAGCCGTGTTTAAGGTGTGCCTATTTATAGGCTATCCTAAAGGGACTACAAGTGGATTCTTTTATAGTGTAAGAAGAAATCAAAGTGTTTGTATTTCTTGAGGATGATTATATGAGAGAATTCAAGTATCGCAGTAAAGTGGTACTCGAGGAGTTACTTTCTGGTTAGACCAATGTATCATCAACAACAATTGTTGATAATTATAATAACGTAACACCTTTGACATCTGAAAGTCAGATGTAGTTATATCAGGAAAGTCTACCATCTAGACATAATGTGAGGGTTGTACGACAATATGATTGCTATCTAGGGATTAGAGAGGCAAAATTTGTCACCTCCAGTAATGATGTAGATGATCTATTGAGCTATTGTAGTGCAATGGATGATCCTGATAAAAGGGAATGGCTCAAAGCCATGAATCTCAAGATTGAGTCTGTGTACTCCAACTCAGTCTGGGATCTTGTAGGTCAACCTGATGGGGTAAAACCTATAAGTTGCAAGTGCATCTACAAGAAGAAAAGATGAGTGGATGAGAAGGTACAGACCTTCAAAGTTAGGTTAGTGGTCAAGGGTTATACCTAGATATAGGAAGTCGCTTATGAGGAGATTTTCTCGCAAGTAGACATGCTTAAATCTATCCACGCTATTCTATCCATTATCACATATTATGAATATGAGAAATGGAAGATGGAGGTCAAGATAACATTCTTGAATGCTAGTCTTGATGAGAGCATTTATATGGAACAATCAGAGAGATTTGTTACCTATGGTCAAGAGCAAAAGCTTTGGAAATTATAAAGGTCTATTTATGGACTGAAGCAAGCATCTTGATCTTGGAAAATAAGATTTGATGCGATGATCAAGTCTTATGATTTTGATCAGAACGCCGATAAGCTTTGTATTTACAAGTGTGTCCTTGGCAGTAAGGTCATTTTTCTCATATTATACATTGATGATATTTTACTCATTAAGAATGATGTAAAAGTATTATCGGAAGTAAAATTCTGACTAGCTCACTAATTCCAAATGAAAGATTTGAGAAATGTGAGTTGTGTACTTAGGATCCAGATCATTCGGAATCACAAGAGACGACTGTTAGTTATGTTTCAAGCAACCTATATCGGCAAGATTATTGTACGAGTTTGGATGTTGATTTCCAAGAGAGGTAATTTACCTTTTCGATATGGAATTCACTTGTCGAATGAACAGTTTCCTAAGACACCTCAAGCAGTTAAGGAGATGAGACATGTCTCACATGCCTATACTGTTGAAAGTCTTATACATGTTATGTTTTGCTATGCACGAGACCGGACATCCATTATGCAGTGGTAGTAGTCAGTAGTTTTCATTCTAACCCAGGATTAGATCAGTGGATGATAAAGCATATTCTCAAGTATCTTAAAAGAACGAGAGACTATATATTTGTATAAACTGGAGAGGATATGATCCTTAGAGGATATACATATTCTGATTTTAGACATATGTGGATAATGGGAAATCAACATCCGAATCAGTATTTACTCTAGTTGGTGGAGCCATGGTATGGAGGAGTATAATGCAATCTAGCATTGCGAACTCCACCATGGAGGTTGAGTATGTAGCAGCTTGTGAAGCAGTTAAAGAAGCGGTATGGCTCCATAAATTCTTGGAAGATCTGGAAGTTATTCCAGATACGAATATACCAACTGGAGCCACAAGAGAAGGAAGCATATAGAGAGGAAATATCATCTCTTTAGGGAGATGTTGCAGATAACGTTCTGCAGAGAATCTGGCTGATCCGTTTTACAAAGACTTTGACAGCTAAATTGTTTAAAGGTCACCTAAAGGGTCTTGGATTATGTGATATATCTCATTTTCTCTAGTGCAAGTGGGAGATTATTGGGATATATGCCCAAGAGCATAATGTAATATGTAAATGAGATTTTCTTTTAAGTGTTAAACTATACAGTTGTTCATTTATTAAAATATGATTTAATTTAATATATGATTTGATTTTAAATTAAAATTGATTTAATTAAAAATCAAATATGTAATTTATATCATGATATAAGTTACATGTTAAATTTTAATTTCAAATTAAATGATATTTGATATCATATTTAATTTTTGAAATTAATAATTTTATAGTGACAAAAAGACCCTTGACCAAATATTAATATTTATATTATGGTCCGGATTAATTTTGTACAAGTATATTTTTAACCTAAACCCTAGATATAAATATAAAATGTTTCTCTTGTATTGACTAACCCTAACCACTTCTCATCTTTTTATTGAGATTAAAAAGAGAGAAAAATAATAGAAAACATTGAGGAAAATTTTCTGAAGAAAATTTTTCTCAAGTGAGTTACCCCGAGTCCATCCTCATGGATTTCTGACGGTGAAACGTAAAACTGAGAATCAGTGGTAGACCCGTTACAATCTCACGGCAAAGCAGAAATTTTATCACGGCTGTAACATCCAAGAATGGAACAAGCACACAGTAATTGATCCAAGTTTCGCATCATGCACTACACCGGCAGTAACGTGTATCACCATAACATCCATGTGCGTGATGCATTTTGATCATCATCAAATGGATCTGTTGACGGCTGATTTTGGTCTCAAGGTAATATGGGAATATCACCTCCGAGGTAATCCTCCTTCAATAGTGAATTTGTTTGGTTATGGAGGACCAAAAGCAAACTTAGCAAAAGACAAATAAACACGCCAATCAACAAGGAGATTTAACGTGGTTCGGTGGATTTGGATCCGACCTACGTCCACTGATACAAGCAGAATGATACTTTTATTACGCGAACCGGCTTTTCCGATCTCTTTTTTTGTTTACAAGTCAGAGCTTGATGATTCTGATCACTAATTTTTTTGATGCCCATTACACATACTCTGCTCTCCTATTTATAATAGTACAGAAATCAGACTCCTATTTGTATAAGAATTCCTGGCCGAATCAGTGTTCTCCTATTATAAGGATTCCTAGTCTAATATCTGCCTTCACTTTTTCTTTTTCCTTTTTGGATTCTGACTTCATTTCCTTGTGAAAGTAGGATAATTTGTTTCATCTTATCCACAGGAATAGGGCGTCATCATCTTGAGCATATCTCACCATCTGGTCGGTTTTCATGTGGTCGGTCATGATAGTCTTTTATGCTGAGAATGCTGCTGTCGACCTAATAGTGCCCGGCTATCTGAACCCAAGTGATCGATTTCCGATCATAAAGTGCTCGGTCTATTTCTGTTGTGGTCGGTTTGAAACCGTAAGGTGCTTGTTCTTTTATTGCAAAGTGGTCGGGTTGACTTTGATGATCTCACCCAAACAAGGAATTACCCTCATATCCTCGTCATGCTGCTTTAAATGTCATAGTACCTGAAAACACCACGCTGGAGCAGGCACACGCTACAGGGGCACAACGCATCCCCGTGCTGCGCCTCTCTCGGATCCAAAATGATGAATGGATCTAAGAGTGTCCGGGATACTAAGGGCATTTTCCTCCTTAGGTCCGGCATCACTGGAGCTAGCAATCGTCACGGGGGGTGTCATCACCCCCCGTGCTATGCTTTCCCACGGATCCATTACATCGGGTAGGTGAGGATCAAAAGAGTGTTCGACACATTAAGGGCATGTTCCTCCTTATGTTCGGCAACACTGGAGTAAGAAATCGCCACGGGGGTATCATCCCTCCATGTGCTATGCTTCTCACGGATCCTATGCATCGAGTATGCCCCTGAGGACCCCGAGCCAAGAGAGATACTTGGTTCTGGGGGAATGTTCTTTCCCCATGCCAATAAGCGTGACTCGGTGGGACGTAACCCGACCCCGAGCCGAATAGTCAAATGGCCTCGGCGGAACAAGATCCAGCCCCGAGCCGATTATCGTAGTGGCCTCAGCGGAACGTAATCCAGCCTCGAGCCAAATAATGAAGAGTCCTCGGCGGAACGTAATCCAGCCCCGAGCCGAATAGTCAAGTGGCCTCGGCGGAACAAGATCCAGCCCCGAGCCGATTTAAACATTAAGGGCATATTCCTCCTTATGTTCAGTGATACTAGAGTAAGCAATCGCCGGAGGGGTATCATCCCTCCCTGTGCTATGCTTCTTATGGACATATACCTTCGTCTTCGCTTTTAATGCTTGCACGGAGTTGAACGATTCTGGTGTGACTTTGCGCTTTTTTATGGTGGTAGCCGTGGTCGGGTTGTTGCGAGTTTTGTGCTTTTTGGCTTTGGATCGTCGTTTTGAGCATGTCCCCGAGGTTTTTGAATATGGTTTTGCAAAGTTTTATTTCTTAAGAGAGCGTTTGGAAAAAGAAAGTCTTTTATTCATACTCGGGGACATGCTACCCTTCTTACAACTCTCTGTGGGTCATTTTGAGAGAGGCTCTGTATTCGAATTTATGTCCCTTATTTGTTTGCCGTAAACAAAAAGGAGGAAGGGAAAGTTTACTAGAAGTATTTTCTCAACATCTCGGCGTTCCATGGCTTTTTTAGACTTCACCCAAGCTTCTTTGTCGTTTTCGGACATCTTTTTGATGTAGAGAGTCTCTCGTGAGAGAGTTGCGAAGCAGCTGCGAGCCATTTTCTGGCTCCCGCATACGATCCCGATCCCCTCCCGGTGGGGAATTTCAGTTTTAGGTGGTAACAGGACATCGCGGCTTTTGTTTTCATCATGAAAGGTCGCCCGACGATGGCCT
>SKCR01041791.1:0-48636 GCA_019454045.1 Zanthoxylum bungeanum | reverse complement strand
GGGAGGCCGAAATCAGGGTAGGTGTGTATGGTCTTAACCTGAGACTTACATCGCTAATACTTACGATAATCGATAGACTTTGGTCTTGGTGGTAGAGGGCTTTAACCGGTTCAGCGTACACCACTTCTGGGTTTATCAGAGAGTCGTAGTGTATTGGGTGTGATGTCAAGACGGAAGTATCACTCCAGTCATATTGGAGATGATGTCACGCAGGATACGGTACTAGTGCTCTTGAGTGTTGCGCAACCATCGGGATGTTATGACTAGGTCATGCATATCCGATTATAGAGACTAGTTACTAGACATCCGACATGTGCTTCGGACGAGGCAGACATTATCCAGCCCCAGCCCTAGCACGTGACTATCCGATACTTGGCCGATATACACAATACTACGGTATACTACGCTTGATACAGATCTATATATTCCTGTAAGAATATTTCTGGAGAATTGGGTAGGCATGGCGCTTTGCTAGAAGCCAACCTTGTCTTGTAAATCGGTATAAACGTAGTACGAGGTACTTACGTGTTCGGATAATCCGACGACCGTATTTACTGCCAACATATCCGGAGATCTCATGGGTCGCTTCCTGAAGATTCACCGATGATGTATAACTCGCACTTTAATTAATCTAGGATTAATTAGAAGAGAGAGAAAATTAATCTAGGATTAATTGCGGAGATATTTTATCTGGGATAAAATATTAATTAAAGAGAGAGAACGATTAATTGGAATTAATCGATAAAATAATATATTTGAAATATTATTAGAAATTGGATTTCGACGCGGAATTAAAATTAGATTTTAATTCGGGCGAACGAATTAATTTAGAATTAATTCGTTAGCGACGTGAATAGTGAATTCGCTAGGCGATCATTTAATTACGACGCGACAAAAATTCGTTAATTTGGAATTAGCGAACCCGAGCCAGAGAGTGATTGCGAGCGCATTCGCATTTCGAATTCGAGCGCGGCACGCAAGTCACATCAAGCGTCAAATCGTTAGTCACATCATGCGTCAAATCAATTGTCACTTTGAGTGATGTGACTTGACAACATGTCACTTTATTAAAGTGATGTGATGTGACTTAAAGTGAAAAGTAGAAGTGATATGGTTGTTGGAAAAAGCATTATTAAACTTTTACTTTTTTGACTTTTGGTATTTTGGAAAATTGAAAAGTTGTATATGGTTTATTTTATTTTTGGAAAATATATAAACCAAAATTACATTTTTCTTTACATTATTCTCTCTCTCATTTACGGTTTCAAGGTGAAACCATTTTCCCTCTCTTTTCTCTCTTCTCCCTCTCACGGCTCACTGCCGATTTCTTCTCTAAAATTTCTGGTTGTGACTGAATTTGTGAGAAGCCAAGAAGATGAAGAAGTGCTAGCACACACCTTGGGTTATACTATGGTGATAGAGAAACGAATTCATGAGCTTGGAATCAATTTTTGGAGCTTGAAGCTTGGAGCTTACATGGTGTCTTCCATGGCCGAATTCTTGGAGGAGTTTCACAGCCCAAACCGAGCCATCCACTGCCATGGGGAGTCATTGCCGTGACCTTGAGGGAGGCAAAAACGCATCTTGTTCTTCGCATCCAAAACCCATCAATGTGAGTATGTATTCCGCCTTACTCCTTGGTTGTATTCAACTCATTTTTATGCATGATTTATGATCTTGGGACTTGATTGAAACTCAACAGAACATTGGATGGTCATTAATTTCAGATTAATTAATTGGATTAGATTGATTGATAACATGTTTTGTGTGAATACATGGATGCGATGTATGAATAATATATATCAGATGGATATTAGATGGGTGAGGGCAATTTTGGAAATTGTTGTAATAAATTTAGAATTTATTAAATTGGACCTGCGTGTCCAGCCTATTACCTCTTGATTCTTTGTATTTCTCTTCTCACCTATTCCTCTCAATGTAAATTAGGTTTCTTTAGAAGTGTTATGTAATCGAATAGAAGTAATACTTGTGCTAGCGGGAGAGAGGTAATGGAGTGATTTGTTCTAGGAACAATGTGTTTAAATATCCATCTGCATATCATTATTATATTTATTTATATACGCCTTATTATGCTCTTAGAATGCATGTTTAATGGTGTATGATGATGAGACCTTAACAAATATAATTAATTGGTTGCCAATTACGCGAAAAACCCTTCCATTGAGCGTTTTTTCCTTCCATTGAGTGATTCTTACTCAAGATCCAAGATTGGCACTGGTTTGTTGGCCAAAGTCAAGACCTTTGTCCATCGCGGATGTGTTTGAATCATGAAGGCTTTGTTCCTTATCGGTGTCTTGTCCAATTTGTGATTTGTTGGCCAAAGTCAAGATCACTTCTTGTCCATCGACATCGATTACGAAGCTTTCCAAGGTCAATGGGTTCCGCTTAACTGGAATCATTAAGTTTGTTGTGCCAAAGCCAAGGCTTAGTTGATTCAAAGGAAAAAGGTTAGGCAATATATTGGATATATTGGCATATATAAGATATATGTTTCGGACTTGGATGTCCACCTACTGGATCTAGGAATTGGATGGGATCCAATTGATCTTAGAGATCTACCTAGTTAATTATCATACAATTTGTTGGCCAAAGTCAAGATTGTGTGTTATTTAACGGGATCCTAGCCCACTAGGAAACAAGGTTTCATGAGTACTCAACAGAGGGTTAGAGGCTCGCCGAAAAATAGTGGAAGGCAAGTATTAAATTTGCAATTTCGTTTAGATACTTGCCAATACGCGATCATTTCAATTTTTCGTCAATACGTAAATTTATATATTAGTTGGACTAATATTTAATCATTTTTTTAATAAAACAGTTGGACTGTATTCAAATTACTTCAATTATAGTTGATTATATAATTGGATTATAGTAATCAATATATTTTTATTTAACCAATAAAATTATAGTTGATTATATAGTTAGACTATAGTAATCCTTATATTAAATAGTACCTAAAATCGTTGATTGGATAGTTGGACTATAGCAATCAAGATAAATTGAAAGATTAGCGTTTAAAACATAATCATTGGTGAAAATGTCTAATTTTCAAATTGGGAATAAAACCTCAGGATAGTCATGAAAAATGAGAAGTTATTCTATTTGATATAACAACCTCTTGAGCCTAAGCCCGGAGTTGAGCAAATAGTAGAACATGATCTTTGGAAGATTCATGTGATGATAACTTTAGTGCTCAATCCCTTATGCTTACCGCAATGACACTTTAATTTCTTCGTCAAAGTTAAGGATTAGATCCTTGTACCTTGATGATGAAATTAAAGATCTTTATAGATCTAATTTTAGATCTTAGAAGTACTAATTGCATAAGAAGCTATTCCGCTCGTGTATGTCAGAGGGTACATCTGTCGAGCACTTGGTGTCACAGATGATTGCTGACATCAATCAGCTAGGTTAGTTGGGCATTACCTACGTGGCCGAGACTACCAAAGATTTGATCTTATAGTCTCTACCCGAAAAGTGGGGCAGGTTCATTATGAACCAGGAGAAAACTCTTGGAGAGTTAATGGCTATGCTCTAGGAGGAAGAGCCAGAGCTTCTGAAAGAGGCAATGGCAAAATCATCACAGTCTTCTGGGAAGACAAATGACATATCCCAAGATGTATGCCTAAACTGTGGCAAACGGGGTCACTGGAAGCGTGACTGCTTTATGGACAAGATAGACAAGAAGGAAGTGAAGAGGGGCAAGTCTCCGACTTCAAATATGTTTGTTATAAACATATTCGGTACTAGTTTCAAAATTGGATTTTGATACTAGATGTGGTACATAAATATGTACTGATGTGCATAATCTGCTGATTAGCAGGAGACTGACTTCAGTTGAGATTTATCTACGAATCAGAAATGGGACGAGAGTCACTGTTTTAACCGTAGAGACCTAAGTTTAGGAACTACCCTTCAGGTATGTACTTAAATTAGGAAACTGTTACAATGTAACTAGTTTGACTAGAAATATTATCTCTATATCAGGGTTTAGCCCCTTGCGGGTATCCTTTATATTCTAGAACACTAAAGTGTTTTATTTTATAAAGATGATATTGAGATAAACACATTAGATGTGAATGACAGTATTTATATTTTGAATATAAATGAATCTCAAACATATAACATGACAAACAAATAGCTCAAAATGAATTAATCAGATGAGACTTATTTGTGGCATTGTTGTCTGGGACACAATTAAGAAGACTTGTATATCCATACTTTCGAAGAGTGGGTACTAGGACAGATTTGATTCCATTCAAATAATGTCTACGAATCTAGTTAATTAGGCAAAATGCCTAAAAAATATTTTACTTGGTAAAAGTTCAAGTGCCACCGATCTGTTAGCCCTCGTTCATAGTGACGTAAGTGGGCCCATATCTAGCTAGGCTAGAGGTGGATATGAATACTTCATAACCTTTGCAGATGTGGCATCGCGTTATGGTTATGTGTTTCTTATGAAACACGAATCAGAAACTTTTGATTAATTCAAAGAGTTTCGACATGGAGTAGACAAACGTATCGACTAAAGTATTAAAACCATCACGGTTAGACCATGATGAAAATACTTAAACAGTAAGTTTCTCGAATACCTGAAAGAGTACAATATTCTTTCACAGTGGACTCCTCCCGGAACACGTCAATTTGACGGTGTGCCCAAAACGAGTAACCGAATTTTGTTGGACATCATAAGGTTAATCATTTGTCGCTCTGAGCTACCATTTCCTTCAAGGGATACGCATTTAACAGTGCAAAACTTATTTTGAATAAGGTTCCATGAAAATTTGTTTGACAGACTTCATATTAGATATGAACAGGAAAGAAACCGGGTTTTCTCATTCCTGAAGATTTGGGAATGCTAGGCATATGTTTGGATGATACCAAACTAAAACCCAAATCAGATAAGTGCCTAAATTGTAGGTTATCCTAGGCTAATCAAAGTATAGTACTTATACAACTCACACGAGAACAGTGTAATTGTTGCTCGCCATTCGGTTTTCCGAAAAGGAATACCTATATGCAGTGGTAAGTGGGAGGAAAGTAAAACTCGATGAAAATCGGAGTAATACTGTTCCTGGCACCGATTCCTTAATGGAACACAAAGAGTTCATCAAGGATGAAACTATACCAATAATCTTCGAATACAAAAGAACCACGTAAGTCGGAGAGAGTCAGAAAACAACCTAGGGTATGGGTTTCTGATCTCACCTCATTTATATGTCAATCTTATTGAGGAATGCGAACTGACTATGTATGAGGAAGTGATACAAGGCATCGACTCCCTATTATGGCAAAGTACCATGATGTCCGGAAGGCATTGTGCCTATTGGTACTATATAAGTCTTCAAGGAAGACACACATTGATGGCAACATACCAACGTACAAAGCTAGGCTTGTAGCGAAAAGGTATCGTTATCAAAATTTTATCGATTATGATGAAACCTTTTACTCATTGCCATGGTTAAATCCATTTGGATAATGCTTGCTAATGCTGCATGTTTCATTCATGAAATATGGCAACTGAACGTCAAAATCGTTTTCCTTAAACGGAAACCTTTTGGATGATGTTTATAACATCCTGACGGTTTTTTCGTACCAAAACGAGCAAACAAGGTTTGCAAGTTATTCGATCTATTGATGGATTAAAGCAAGCATTGTGTTCTTGGAACTATCATTTTGATGTAATCATAATGGTATATGATTTAATTCCAAAGAGAAAATGATTCTTGTGTATATAAAGAAGTTACTGGGAGTGCACTGACGATGATCATCCTAAATAATGATGATATATCATTTCTTGGAAATGATATTCCCATAAAACAATCGGTGAAAGCTTGGCTTTCATGAAAATTCTCCGTAGAATTCTTGGGAGAAACAACCTTTATTCTAGGAATAAAGATCTACTGGGTTAGATCAAAAGGTTGTTGGTACTCTCCGAGAACTCGTACATTGATAAAAATGTACGCGACTTGGTGTTTCATACACTTTGAGCATATGGAGTCACAATCAGGCCAATCCAAGTGATAGTCACTGGATTGATGTTAAGAACATCCTTAAGTATCTTAGATGAACTAAGGATGCCTTCTTATACTATGGAGAAGGAAAACTTGAAGTGACTGGGTTCACCATTGCAAGTTTCCTAACCGAGAATAACGATTATAAGTCGCAAAAAAGGTACTACACAGTTTGAATAACGGAACAATGAGCTGGAAATCTTCCAAGTAAGATACTGTTACCGAATAAACAACAAAAGTGGAATATTGCTGCAGCTGAGGCAGCAATAGAAGCCTTTTGGATCGATAATAATCTAATTAGATTAGATATATTTCTTTTAGCAGCTGAGCTAGCCTACAGCATAGGCTAAAGAATTAAAGGTCTCATCAATGATCCAGATATATACTTCAACATTTCAACTGATTCGTTCGGATCATACATCGTGGCGATGTGATGATCGAATAAATCGCATCAGATGATAACTTTCTAAATACGCTGACGAAAGTATTTTCTCAGCAGAAGTTTGAGCGAACCGTACATAGTTCGGGTGTAGGACACTTGAGTGATTGGCTATAGGCCAAGTGGGAGATTGTTGGACAATTATGACCCATGGCATCACTATTTGTAGAGATCATGGTGTTGTTATACAAATTAGCTATGTGACAAAGGAAATTGCTCTTTTATCATTTGTAATTAGATTACCAAGATGTATAAATGATAAAAAGTCCTTATGATTAGTTCCGGATTGAGATGATATGAGATAGTATCAATCCACGAAGGTTTAATTATTAAATATCCCTAGTCGTAGTATTATCGAGATTTGACATCGATAATACAGAATAGACTAGTATTACACTTGTGCGCATTGTGGGAGCATAACGACATGGTTCTCATATATTTGGGTATAGGGTACTCCTGCAAGTGTAATAGGAGGTTGTGTTTACCGATGGTACGGAAACAGCTTCTCTCTAGATAGACCCCTCAAAATTCTATTGGTAGTATGACTATGTGTCTATGGAAGTCCGAATCAGGGTAGATGTATTTGGTCTTAACCTGAGACTTGCACCGCTAATACTTGCGACAATCAATATACTTTGGTTTTGGTCGTCCAGGGCTTTAACAGGTTCTGTGTACGCCTCTTCTCGGTATATTGAGAATCGTAGTGTATTGGGTGTGATTTCAAGATGGAAGTATCACTCCAGTCAAAGTAGAGATGATGATCACGTAGGATACAGAACTAGTGCTCTTTATACTGCAGTCATCGGGATAATATGACTAGGTCATGATTATCCGATTATAGAGACTAGTTACCAGAGATCCGATATGTGCTTCGTACGGGGCAGACACAATTCCTGCCCCAGGCCTTGCACGTGACATCCGATACTGGATCGTAATACGCAATACTACGTATACTACGCCCGATAAAGATTATATATTTCTTTAAGAATATTTCTGCAGAATTAGGTTGGCACGGTGCTTGCTAGAAGCCAACCATGTCTTGTAAATCGGTAAAAACGTAGTACTAGGTACGTACGTGTTCGGATAGTCCGACGACTGGATTTACTACCAACATATCCGAAGATCTCATGGGTCGCTTCCCGAAGATTCACCGATGACGTATGACTCACACTTAATTAATCTGGGATTAATTATAAGAGAGAGAAAATTAATCTGGGATTAATTACATAGATATTTTATCTGGGATAAAATATTATTTAAAAAGAGAGGACGATTAATTTGGAATTAATCGATAAAATAATATATTCGATATATTATACGAAATTGGATTTCGACGCGGAATTAAAATTAGATTTTAATTCGAGCGAAAGAGTTAATTTAGAATTAATTCGTTAGCGATGTGAATAGTAATTTTGCTAGGCATAATTATTTAATTAAATTTGTTTTAATTACTTCGCAACGGAAAATTCGTTAATTCGGAATTAGCGAACCCGAGCCCGGGAGTGTTTGTGGGCCCACTCACATTTCATATTCAAGTGCGGCCCACAAGTCACATCAAGCATCAAATCACTAGTCAATCAAGTGATGTAAGTCACATCACTTTGAGTGAAGTGATGCTTGTCATCATTGATTGATGTGAATAGTGATGTGAGTTGTTGTAGTCATTTATTGTCATTTTGGCTCCAAAATATTGTTTAACTTTTTGGAAGGATATACATAATTTTGGAAAATAATTTTGGTATTAGTTTTTTGGAAAAACAAAATACAACACAACCTCTCCCCTCTCTCTCCCTCCCCTTCGGCCTTGGGCCATTTTTCTGCTCTCCAAAATTTCTTTAATGTCGTGAGCAATGAGAAGCCATGGAAGAATTTGTGGCAAATTTTCCAAGGTGCTAGCACACTAAAGAGTCATCCAAAGGTGATAGGGAAACAAACCCTTAAGCATGGAATCACCATTTGCAAAGCTTGGAGCTTGGAGCATCAATGGAGGGCTTGATTGAATTCCATGGAGCACAAAATCAAGCAAAAGCCGTGAGCTTCAAAGGGGAGAAAAAGTTTTTTGTTCGTCGCATCCAATAGCCGATCATTGTAAGTATGATTCCGCCAAACTTCTTTATTGTATTCACATGATTTCTATGCTTGAATGATCTTGGGACTAACCTAGAAACCCAACAGGAACAACCACAAGGTTATGAACTTAAAAGGTCTGGTAGGGAAAGATATGAGCCTGAAAGATATGGTTTCTATATTGATGAGGAACATGATCAGGTCATTGATAATGACGATCCCATAAGTTATGAAGAAGTGATGCGTGACATTGATTCAGTCAAGTGGCTTGAGTCCATAAAATCCGAAATAGACTCTATGTATCAGAATCAAGTCTGGGAATTGGTGGATGCACCTGAAGGGATAAAACTCATAGGCTGCAAGTGGATTTAAAAGCATAAAACTGATGCAGAAGGCAACATCCAAACCTATAAGGCTAGGTTGGTGGCGAAAGGTTATAGACAAATCCAAGGAATTGACTATGACTAAACCTTATCGCATGTTGCAATGATAAAGTCCATTCGAATTTTACTGGCACTAGCTGCACACTTTGATTATGAGATTTGGCATATAGATGTCAAAACAGCTTTCCTCAATGGGAACCTCGTAGAGGAAGTCTATATGACACAACTTGAGGGGTTTGCATCTAAGGATGATCATAGTAAAGTATGCAATCTTAAACGATCCATTTATGGACTCAAGCAAGCCTCCAGAAGTTGGAATATACAATTTGATGAGACAATCAAAGAATTTGACTTCATCAAAAATCTTGACGAGCCTTGTGTTTATAGGAAACATAGTGGGAGTGCTGTTGTATTTCTTGTATTATATGTCGATGACATATTAATCATCAGGAATGATATTCCCATGATGCGAGCCACCAAGCAATGGTTATATCAGAATTTCTCCATGAAAGATTTGGGAGAAGTAGCCTACATCCTCGGTATTAAGATCTATCGTAATAGATCTAAAAAGTTGTTAGGACTTTCTCAATCTACATACATAGATAAAGTTTTGAAATGATTCAAAATGGAAGATTCCAAAAGAGGTAATTTACCTACTAGTCATGGAATCAAATTATCTAATGAGCAATGTCCACATACTCCTTCAGATAAAGAGCGTATGAGTAGGATCCCTTATGCTTCAGACATAGGATCAATCATGTACGCCATGCTATGTACAAGACCAGATGTCTCTTATGCTCTTAGCATAACGAGCAGGTATCAGGCAAATCCTGGTGAGCAACACTGGACAGCTATCAAAACAATCCTCAAGTATCTGAGAAGAACTAAGGATGTGTTTTTGACATACGGAGATTGTTCTGAGATGAAAGTCATTGGTTACTGTGATGGGAACTTTCAGACCGATAGGGATGACAGCAGATCATAAACAGGATATCTGTTTACTTTGATTGGTGGTGCTGTCAGTTGGAAAATTTCAAAGCAGTCAACTATAACAGACTCCACCATTGAAGCCGAGTATATTGCAGCATCTGAGGCAGCTAAAGAAGCAGTCTGGATAAAGAAGTTCATCACGGAGCTGGAAGTGCTTCCCAAGATAAAGAATGGCGTCACAATGTACTGTGACAACATAGGTGCCATTGCTCAATCAAATGAACCAAGGTCCCCCCAGAAATCCAAGCATGTACTCATGCGATTTCATCTCATCAGGGAAATTATTGAGAGAAAAGAAGTTATTATTGAGAAAATACCCACAGAAGATAATCTTGTAGATTCTCTGACTAAAGGGCTGACTTAACAAAAGCATGATAGGCACACCCGAGAGTATGGTGTCCAGATTCTTACTAGTTGGCTATAGTGCAAGTGGGAGATTGTTAGGGATATGCCCTATACCCAACTTATTGATGGGCTATATGTACATGTATTTGTAATATTTTCTGTTGGACAATTATGAAACATAGCATCACTATTTGTACAGAACATAGTGTTGTCGTCAAGGGCTTTAACAGATTCTTTGTACGCCTCTTCTGGGTATATTGAGAATCGTAGTGTATTTGGTGTGATGTCAAGATGTAAGTATCACTCCAGTCATATGGAGATGATGGTCACGTAGGATACGGAACTGGTGCTCTTATATGCTACAGCTATCAGGATAATATGACTAGGTCATGTTTATCCGATTATAGAGACTAGTTACCAGAGATCTGATATGTGCTTTGTACGGGGTAGACAAAATTCCAGCCCCATGCCTAGCACGTGACATTCGATACTGGATCGCAATACGCAATACTACGTATACTACGTCTGATACAGATTACATATTCAAGAATATTTCTGGAGAATTGGGTAGGCACGTGCTTTGCTAGAAGCCAATCATGTCTTGTAAATCGGTAAAAATGTAGTACTAGGTACGTACATGTTCGGATAGTCCGACGACCGGATTTACTGCCAACGTATTCGGGGATCTCATGGGTCACTTCCCGAAGATTCACCGATGACGTATGACTCGCACATAATTAATCTGGGATTAATTATTGGAGAGAGAAAATTAATCTAGGATTAATTACGGAGATATTTTATCTTGGATAAAATATTATTTAAAGAGAGAGAACGATTAATTTGGAATTAATCGATAAACTAATATATTCGATATATTATACGAAATTAGATTTCAACGCGGAATTAAAATTAGATTTTAATTCGGGCGAACGAGTTAATTTAGAATTAATTCGCTAGCGACGTGAATAGTAATTTTACTATGCATAATTATTTAATTAAATTTGATTTAATTACGTCGCAACGGAAAATTCATTAATTTGGAATTAGCGACGAGCCCGGGAGTGTTTGCAGCTCCACTTGCATTTCGAATCAAGTGGGGCCCATAAGTCACATCATGCGTCACATCACTAGTCAACTTTATCACTTTATTATGATGGAAGTTGTTGGATGATGGTTGAGTGCCAAACACTCAAGTGTGATGGTTGAAAGACATTTACCATTTAATTATTTTTGGTATTTGGCTTTCAATTTTGTGTATTAGATAACATAACACAAAAACACAACCTCTTCTCTTCTTATCTCTCCCATTTTTGGCCTTGGGCCAATTTTTTCTCTCTTTCTCCTTCAATGCCGAGAGCAACAAGGAAAAGTTTAGGGGAATTTTGTTGTAATTTTCTCCAATGTTAGCACATAAGAGTCATCCAAAGGTGATAAGGAAACAAACCCATGAGCATGGAATCCATTCACAAAGCTTGGAGCTTGAACGAATCAAAGGAGCACAAAATAGTGAGCTTGGCCGAGAGCTTCAATGGAGGAAAAACTTGAAGAAATTTTTTTGTGTTCAACGCATGGAAAATCCGACAAAGTGAGTATTTCCGCAACTTTACTTTGTTGTATACGCATATTTCATTCGCTTAAATGATCTTGGTTTGACCTAGAAAACCCCAACAATGGTATCAGAGCGTTTTTTTAAGTATGAAATCGAATTAGGGTAAAATTTGGGTAAAAATGATTTGAGCATGTTTTCCTGAAATTGTTTGATTAAGTATGCTTTAATGATGATAACATAGTGTTATGCAGGATCAATTTGATGAAAATTGAATTGGATTTTTTCCCAAATTGTTAGCTTGGCCGAAAGTTTAGTGCCCTAAATGTCATGGTGGTTTTTGTTTTTTGATTCATTGGATGAGTTTGAAAGACTTGGGAAATGTTGATTTAGGATTTAATTGGATTGAAATCGACATCGGACAAAAAACCCCAAATTCCGTGATTTAAGAAGCATGGAAATGAATTGATTTTTTGATTCAATAATGTTGGACATGTGTTGAGATGATAAGCATGATTAATTATATAAATTGGTATTTTGGAAATGTTAATTTGGATAATTAATTATGCTTATACTCTTAAATTAATTGATTGTTAAATTTGGAATTTTGTAATTAATTAGTTGGGCTAAATTTGGAATTAGGCTTATAAAGTTATATTTGGGCTTAATGGGCTTGGTTGGGCCAAGTTTGGTTTAAGGTTAATTGGGTTGATCCAATTGTTGGATAATATGACCCATAGCGTCACTATTTGCACAGATCATTGTGTTGTTGTAGCAAATTAACTATGTAATAAGGAAATTGCACTCTCATCATTTGTGATTAGATCACCATAGATATATAAATGAAGAGAGGTCCCTATGATTAGTTCCTGGATTGAGATGATATGAGACAGTATCAGTCCACGGAGGATTAATCATTAAATATCCCTAGCCGTAGTATTATCGAGACTGGACATCGATAATGCGGAATAGGCTAGTATTGCACTTGTGCGCGTTGTGAGGGCACAACGGCATAGTTCTCATATATATAAGTATTGGATACTTGTGCAAGTGCGATAGGAGGTCGTGTTTCACCACGATGGTACGGGAAACAGCTTCGCTCTGGATAGACCCTTCGGAATCCCATTGGTATTATGACTAGGTGTCTATGGGAGGCCGAAATCAAGGTAGGTGTGTATAGTCTTAACCTGAGACTTACATCGCTAATACTTACGACAATCGGTAAACTTTGGTTTTGGTGGTGGGGGATCTTAACTGGTTCTGTGTTCACCTCTTCTGGGTTTATCAGAGAATCGTAGTGTATTGGATGTGATGTCAAGACGGAAGTGTCACTCCAGTCATAATGGAGATGATGTCACGCAGGATACGGTATTAGTGCTCTTAAAGTGATGCGCATCCAATCGTGATATTATGACCAGGTCATGAATATCCGATTATAGAGACTAGTTACCAGACATCCGATATGTGTTTCGGACGAGGCAGACACTTATCCAGCCCCAGCCCTAGCACGTGATTATCCGATACTGGGCCGATATGCACAATCACAGTAGTATACTACGCTTGATACAGATCTTAATATTCTTAAATGGATATGTCCGGAGAATTGGGTAGACTTGGTGCTTTGCTAGGAGTCGACCTTGTCTCGTAAATCGGTAGAACGTAGTACTTGGTACGTACGTGATTCGGATACTCCGACGACCGTATTTACTGCCAGATTATCCGGGGATCTCATGGGTCGCTTCCCGATAATCCACCGATGACGCACAACTCGCACTCTTGAATAATCTGGGATTATACAGAAGAGAGATAAAATTAATCTAGGATTAATAACGGAGATGTTTTATCCGGGATAAAATGTCGTCTAAAGAGAGAGAACGATTAATTCGGAATTAATCGATGTATTAATATATAATTCAATATATTAGACGAAATTATATTTCGACGCGGAATTAAAATTAGATTTTAATTCGGGCAGACGAGTTAATTTAGAATTAATTCGTTAGCGACGTAAATAATTTCGCCAGGCGCAATTATTTATTTAAATTCGATTGAATTAACGTCGCGACGTAAGCTCGGTATTTCGGAAATATCGAACCCGAACGCGTGAGTGCACGTGGCCCACTTTCATTTGGAACGTGTGGGGCTCACATGACACATGTCATTCTAATGCTTTGCATGTAGATTGTGTACATTGCACTCAATGTCATTGCATGGAGTTTGAGTGTTTGACACTCTAAGCCATTGCATGTTTTGTGTCATAATTTTATTATTAATTTAATAAATATTATGGCATAAATATAAATTGATTTTTGGTAAATCATTTTAATACAACACAATTCAATCTCTCTCAAAATTCTCTCTTCCTCTCACGGCAATGGTGGCCCTTCTTCACTGGTTTTGAACCAAAAAATCGTGAGCAAGGGAAGCCAAGAGTTGGGTTTTCATGGGGAAACCTGCAAGTGCTAGCACACTACGAGTCTTGCGAAGGTGGTAGGGAGGTTCGACCATGAGACGGGATCCATCCGACGAAGCTAGGAGCTCCGTTTCTTCACTTAATTTTCTGAAATTGTAGGACAGTGGACTGTTGCAGTGGTGAGATCAAGGCAGTGCGTTTTTGGGCTTGAATCGTCTCCAAATCGACATAACCGATCAATGTGAGTATTCCGCTACCTCCGTTGATGTATTCACGCATTATTTCATGTCTTGATTTGATCTTGGGACCTTAGAATAAACCAACAATGGCATCATGAGCTAATGTTGCAAGCATGAATTTGTAGGGTTTAAAATTTGGGTAAATGTTTGTTGAGCATGATTTGAATAAATTGATTGTTTAAGTATGCTTATAACATGTTTTATTGCATTTTGGTTGGACCAATTTGTTGAAAATTGATTTGGAATAATTTTCCCCAATTTATTCATGTTGGCCGAATGTGTAGGAGTCTTGGAGTTCTTGGAATTTTTTTCATTTAATTCATTGGATGAGTTATAATGATAAAGGATGATGTTAATTTGAAGTCAATTTGATTGAATTTTGAATTGAACAAAAATCCTCAATTTCCTTCACCTTGGCCGAATGTATAAGCCCTATTGAATGTCTTGGTAATTTTGGTTTTGTGACATTGGATGTGTATGAAATCAAATCGGATGTTGATTTGATGTCGATTGTAGGTTCGATTGGATCGAAACCGAATCGGACACAAATCACCTTCCTTGGCCGAGAGCATTGAAGCATGTTTATGGGTTTGATTTTTCATTATGTGTGTTTGACATGTAATAATGAATTAAGTATGATTAATTGGACTAATTTAGTGTTTTGGAAATGTTGATTTAGTTGATTAATCATATAATGCACTTTTGGTAATTAAATTGTGAAAATTGGATTTTTGGATTTAATTAATTGGGCCTAATTTTGGAAATTAGAATTTAAAGTTGTAATTGGGCCTATTGGGCTTGATTTATCAAGTTTGGTTTAGGCCAAGTGGATTGGATCCAATTGGGCCCAAAACCTTAACCATAAAGCCCAATTGCGACTAATGAACCTTTAAAGTTCAATTGGGCCTAATGGGCCAAGATTGATTTATGGGCTTATGGGGTAAATCCCGGATTGGACTTTGGTTATCGGTTTGACCCGAGTTGACCAAAGTCCACGCCTTAAGAAATCAATCAAAAGCCCATTGGACTTTAATTGAATTGACGTGGACGTTAATCGGTCTTTGAGACGCGTTACGATTAGATTTGGATTTAAATCGTAAAAGGTTTATTAAATAAAAGTGTAATATTTAATTTGGAATTGAATAGTGAATTAGTATTAAATACATGTTAAATTAGATTTAATTATGTAGTTTAATTTAATTCATGAATTCGTACTTTAAGTACTTATTCGCAAAAAACGAGTTTGACTCGAACAAAATCAAATCGTTGTTTGAACATTGGATGATCACTTAATTATCAGATTAATTAATTTGATTAGATTGATTGATAGCATGCTTAGTGTGTGAATACGTGGTTGTGTTGAATGAATAATGTATATCGGATGGATATTAGTCGGGTGGGCAATTTTAGAAATTGTTGTAATAAATTCGATTTATTAAATTGGACCTGCGTGTCCAGCCTTATCACCTTCTTTCTTTTGTATTCTCTTCTCACCTATTCCCCTCTATAATATGAGGTTTCTTTAGAAGTGTAGTGTAACGGGTAGAAGTAGTACAAGTGCTAGCTTGAGTGAGAAGGGGAGAGATTTGATCTAGGATCAATGTGTAAAGTATCCATCCGCATATCATTATTATTTCATATTTCATACTCGCTTTATTATGTTTTAGAATGCATGTTTAAGGGTGTATGATGATGAGACCTTAACAAAGATAATTAAATTGGTAGCCAATTTGCACGCGAAAATCCCTCATCTATATTAAGCAAATATCCTTCCATTGAATGATTCTTGTTCAAGATCCGAAGTTGGCATTGGTTTGTTTTTTACCAAAGTCAAGACCTTTGTCAATCAAGGATGTACTTGAATCATGAGAGTTTTTTTGTTGCATATCGGTGTCTTGTCCAAATCGTGATTTTTATTGGCCAAAGTCAGATCACTTTTTGTCCAATGACATTGATTACGAAACTTTCCTCGTCAATGGGTCCTGCTTAACTGGAATCATTAGGTTTGTTTTGGCCAAAGCCAAGGCCTAGATGATTCGGAGGATATGGTTAGGAAATGTATTGGATACATTGACATTATACATATGTTTCGGACTTGGATGTCCACCTGACCGGATCTAGGAATTGGATGAGATCCAATTGATCTGTGAGATCTACCTAGTTAAATAGCATACAGCTTTTTATTGGCCAAAGTCAGGGTTGTGTGTTATTTAATAGGATCCTAGCCCACTAGGAAACACGGTTTCCCGAGTACTCCACAGAGGGTTAGAGACTCGACGAAAATAGTGGGAGGCAAGTATTGAATTTGCAACATTCGTTCGAATACTCGCTGAACACGCTCATTTTATTTTACTCGTCATATTTATTAAAAGTATTAGTTGGACTAATATTTATGTTGTTTTAAAATATATATAGTTGGACTATATACAAACTCATTCAATATATAGTTGATTTTATAATTGGATTATAGTAATCAATATAATTGAATTAAATGATAGTTGATTTTATAATTGGATTATAGTAATCAATATTAAATTGTAGTTGATTTTATAATTGGATATAGTAATCAATATAATTGAATTAAATGATAGTTGATTTTATAATTGGATTATAGTAATCAATATTAAATTATAGTTGATTAAATAATGGATTATTGTAATCATTATAATAAATAGTACCTTCATTAAATTGATTAAATAGTTGGGCTATTGAAATCAAGAAAGAACTGAAAGGTTGAATATTTAAAATATATAATCCTTGGATTAAATGTTTTAAATGATTTAATTTTCAATTGGGAATTAATATAGGTTAATTTATTTGATAAAATAACTTATTATTACTAAGCCCATAATTAAGCAAATAGTAGAGCATAAAGTCTTTGGAAGATTTATGTGATGATGACTTTAGTGCTTAATTAATATACTTATAATAAATCTATCTTTAGATTTAAAAGTATTAAAGTTGCAATTAATAATTCTTGGAGAATTAATTGACTATTCTAGTGGAGAAAAAGTCAAAGTTTGCAATTGGGCATGTAGCACAAGGTGCACATCGTTTCGATATTCCGAAACCCAAGGCTTGGCCAAAGGTTTGTGAAATATTGAAAAGGATAATTGACATATCCCAAAGTGACTACCATTTGGATATGGAAGACACGAAGGAATTAAAGATAGGGCGAGGCTCTAACTTTAAAAATATTTGTCAAAGTTAGTTTACTACTAGTATTAAAATTGGATTTTAAATACTTAGTGTGGTACATAATACATATATGTATTGACGTTCAGAATCCGCTGTGAGCTGGATACTGGCTTCAAGCCGAGATTTCTCTGCGAATTGGAAACGGGACGAAAGTCGCTGTTTCGACCGTAGATACCTAAATTTAGGAACTACCATTTGGGTATGTACCTAAATTAGGAAATGTTATGATGTAACTAGTTTTACTAGAGACATTATCTCTATATCAGTGTTTAATCCATTGCGGATAAAACCTTTATATTCTAGAACACTAAAGTGTTTCAATATATAAAGATGATACTGAGATAAATACATTGGATGTAAAATTTATATTTTGAATATAAATAAAATCTCAAACATATAAAATGACAAATAAATAGCTCAAATTGATTTGATCAATAGAGACTTATTTGTGGCATTGTTGTCTGAGACACAATTAAACAAAGACTCGTATATCCACACTTTTGAAGAATGGATACTAGGACTGATTTGACTATTCAAATAAGGTCTACGAATCTAGTTTATTAGGTTAAAAACAAGACTCGTATATCCACACTTTTGAAGAGTGGATACTAGGACTGATTTGACTATTCAAATAAGGTCTACGAATCTAGTTTATTAGGTTAAAAACAAGACTCGTATATCCACACTTTTGAAGAGTGGATACTAGGACTGATTTGACTATTCAAATAAGGTCTACGAATCTAGTTTATTAGGTAAAATACCTAAAATACTATTTACTTGGTAATAGTAAAAGGGCCACCGATCTGTTAGCCCTATTCATGGTGAAGTAAGTGGGCCCATATCTAGCTAGGCTAGATGTGAACATGAATATTTCGTGACCTTAACGGATATGACATCACGTTGTGGTTATGTGTTTCTTTTGAAGAACACAGATCGGAAACTTTAGAGTTTCGACACGAAGTAGACAAACAGATCGGCTATAGTGTTATTCCACCGCGGTAATACCGTAATGGAAAATACTTAAGCAGTAAGTTTCATACGTAAATGAAAGAGTATGGTATTCTTTCATATGAGGACTCCTCCCGAGACACGTTAGTTAGACGGTGTGTCTGAACTAAAACCAAGTTTTGTTGGACATGATTAGGTTTTTTCGCGAGTCGCTCTGAGCTACAATTTCCTTCAACAGGATATGTATTAATAGTGCAAAACTTATTTAGAATAAGGTTCCATATAAATCTGTTTGACAGATATCATATAGGATATGAACAGGGAAGAAACGGGTTTCTCATTCCTGATAATTTGGGTATGCCAGGCATAGCGTTTGGATGATACCAAACTAAGGACCCAAATTGGATAAGTGCCAATATAGGTTATCCTAAGGGAAACCTTAAGTATAGTACTTATAAATCCCACATGAGAACAATGTAATTGTTGCTCACCATGCGGTTTTCCTGAGAGGAATACCGATATGAGTGGTTAGTGGGAGGATAGTGATACTCGATGAAAATCGGAGTAATACTGTTCAAGGCACGAAGTCCTTAATGGAACGCAAACAGTTCATCTATGATGAAACTATACCATTAATCTTCAAATACACAAGAAACTAGTAGATCGGATAGAGTCAGAAAACAACCTAGGGTATGGGTTTCTGATCTAACCTCATAAAGATGTCAATCTTATGGAGGTGTACCATCCGACTACGTTTGAGGAAGTGATACGAGGTATCGACTCCCTGTTATGGCAAGTGCCATGAGTCCGAAATGGATTCCATGTATAACAACTATTTTGGATACTAGTTGTTGTACCACAAGGCGTTATGCCTATGGTATATTAAACGTCTTCAAGGAAGACATACATGGAAGGCAACATACCAACGTGCAACCTAAGGTTTTGACGGAAAGGTATCGTTATCAACATTGTGTTAATAACGGTTCAACCTTTTGACCTGTTGCCATGGTAAATCCATTTTGAAGATGCTTGTTGATAACTGTATATTTCATTTATGAAATATGTCAGTTACAAATCAAAAATCGCTTTCCTGAAAAGGAAACCTTTTGGAGGATGTTTACAACATCCTGACCATTTTGTATAACCGACAAACAAGGTTTGCGGGTTATTCGATCCATGTTTGGATCAATGCGAGCATAAGGTTCTTGGAACTGACGTTTTGAAATAATCATAATGGTTTATGATTTGACTCAAAACGAAATAATTCTTGTGTATATAAGGAGGTTAGTGGGAGAGCACACTGACAGTGAAATTCCCATAAAGCAATTGGTGAAAGCTTGGCTTTCATAGATATTCTTCATAAGAAATTCTCCGTAGAATTCTGGGGAGTAACAACCTTTATTCAAGGAATAAAGATCTACTGGGCTAGATTTAGAGTTGGTAACACTCTCTGAGAAATTGTACATTTAAAATGTACTTGTAATGGTGTCTCATACGCTTCGAGCATATGGAGTCACAATTGGGTCAATCCAAGTGATAGTCACTGGATTGAAGATTAAGAACATCTGTTAGTATCTGAGAGAACTAAAGATGTTGTCTTAAACTATGGAGATGGAGAACTTGAAGTGACTGGGATCACTACTGCAAGTTTCCAAACAATTAAAATACTACGGTACTATAAAGTTTGAATAACGGGACAGTGAGCTGGAAATCTTCCAAGCAAGATAACTGTTGCCGTATAAACACAAATGCGGATTATTGCTGCAGCTGAGGCAGCAATAGAAGACCATCTGGGTCGAAAATAAATCTAATAAGATTAGATAAAGTTCTGTTAGCAGCTGAGCTAGGCGTCGGCATAGGCTAAGGAATTAAAGGTCTCATCGACGATCCAGATATATACTTCTATATCATCTGATTCGTTCGGATCATACATCGTGGCGATGTGATGATCGTGTAAATCGCGTCAGACGATAATTAAGCAAATCCGCTGACGAAAACCCTTTCCTCAGTTTGAGCGAATTGTACATAGTTCGGGTGTTAGACACTCGAGTGACGGCTATTGTGCACAGATCATTGTGTTGTTGTAGCAAATTAACTATGTAATAAGGAAATTGCACTCTCATCATTTGTGATTAGATCACCATAGATATATAAATGAAGAGAGGTCCCTATGATTAGTTCCTGGATTGAGATGATATGAGACAGTATCAGTCCACGAAGGATTAATCATTAAATATCCCTAGCCGTAGTATTATCGAGACTGGACATCGATAATGCGGAATAGGCTAGTATTGCACTTGTGCGCGTTGTGAGGGCACAACGGCATAGTTTTCTCATATATATAAGTATTGGATACTTATGCAAGTGCGATAGGAGGTCGTGTTTCACCGATGGTACGGGAAACAGCTTCGCTCTGGATAGACCCTTCGGAATCCCATTGGTATTATGACTAGGTGTCTATGGGAGGCCGAAATCAAGGTAGGTGTGTATAGTCTTAACCTGAGACTTACATCGCTAATACTTACGACAATCGGTAAACTTTGGTTTTGGTGGTGGGGGATCTTAACTGGTTCTGTGTTCACCTCTTCTGGGTTTATGTCAGAGAATCGTAGTGTATTGGATGTGATGTCAAGACGGAAGTGTCACTCCAGTCATAATGGAGATGATGTCACGCAGGATACGGTATTAGTGCTCTTAAAGTGATGCGCATCCAATCGTGATATTATGACCAGGTCATGAATATCCGATTATAGGACTAGTTACCAGACACATCCGATATGTGTTTCGGACGGGGCAGACACTTATCCAGCCCCAGCCCTAGCACGTGATTATCCGATACTGGGCCGATATGCACAATACATTAGTATACTACGCTTGATACAGATCTTAATATTCTTAAATGGATATGTCCGAGAATTGGGTAGACTTGGTGCTTTGCTAGGAGTCGACCTTGTCTCGTAAATCGGTAGAACGTAGTACTTGGTACGTACGTGATTCGGATACTCCGACGACCGTATTTACAGCCAGATTATCCGGGGATCTCATGGGTCGCTTCCCGATAATCCACCGATGACGCATACTCGGACTCTTGAATAATCTGGGATTATACAGAAGAGAGATAAAATTAATCTAGGATTAATAACGGAGATGTTTTATCCGGGATAAAATGTCGTCTAAAGAGAGAGAACGATTAATTCGGAATTAATCAATGTATTAATATATATTCGATATATTAAACGAAATTAGATTTCGACGCGGAATTAAAATTAGATTTTAATTCGGGCAGACGAGTTAATTTAGAATTAATTCGTTAGCGACGTAAATAATAATTTCGCCAGGCGCAATATTTATTTAAATTCGATTGAATTAACGTCGCGACGTAAGCTCGGTATTTTCGAAATATCGAACCCGAACGCGTGAGTGCACGTGGGCCCACTTTCATTGGAAACGTGTGGGCCCACATGACACATGTCATTCTAATGCTTTGCATGTAGATTGTGTACATTGCACTCAATGTCATTGCATGGAGTTTGAGTGTTTGACACTCTAAGCCATTGCATGTTTTGTGTCATAATTTTATTATTAATTTAATAAATATATGGCATAAATATAAATTGATTTTTGTAAATCATTTTAATACAACACAATTCAATCTCTCTCAAAATTCTCTCTTCCTCTCACGGCAATGGTGGCCATTCTTCACTGGTTTTGAACCAGAAAAATCGTGAGCAAGGAAGCCAAGAGTTGGTTTTCATGGTGAAACCGCAAGTGCTAGCACACTACGAGTCTTGCGAAGGTGGTAGGGAGGTTCGACCATGAGACGGGATCCATCCGACGAAGCTAGGAGCTCCGTTTCTTCTACTTAATTTTCTGTTATTGTAGGACAGTGGACTGTTGCAGTGGTGAGATCAGGCAGTGCGTTTTTGGGCTTGAATCGTCTCCAAATCGACATAACCGATCAATGTGAGTATTCCGCTACCTCTCCGTTGATGTATTCACGCATTATTTCATGTCTTGATTTGATCTTGGGACCTTAGAATAAACCACACCAATTGGGCCCAAAACCATATCCATAAAGTCCAAATATAATAAATGGGTCATTAATATTTTTATTGGGCCTAATGGGCCTAAATTGATTTTTGGCAAAAGGGTGATTCCTTATTGAGTTTTGGTTGCCAAAGTCCATGCCTTTAAATTAATTGAAAGCCCATTGACTTTAATTAAATTTACATTGGATGTTAATTGGGCTTTGAGACCCGTAAAGATTAGATTTAGAATCTAAATCGTAAAGGCACATTATAAAGTGTAATTATTTAATTTAGAATTAAATAAAGAATTAGTATTGAAGACAAATTAAATTGGATTTAATATTGTAGTTTAAGATAATTCAAGAATTCGTACTTTTAGTACTTATTCTTAAAACGAGTCGGACTCGCGCAAATCAAATCATTGTTTGAATATTGGATGGTCATTAATTTCATATTAATTAATTCGATTAGATTGATTGATAACATGCTTTGTGTGAATACATGTATGTGATGTATGAATAATGTATATCGGATGGATATGAGATGGGTGAGGGCAATTTTGGAAATTGTTGTAATAAATTTAGAATTTATTAAATTGGACCTGCGTGTCCAGCTTAATACCTCTTGACTCTTTGTATTTCTATTCTCACCTGTTCCCCTTAATGTAAATGAGGTTTCTTTAGAAGTGTTATGTAATTGGGTAGAAGTAAGATTTGTGTTAGCGGGAGAGGAAATGGAGAGATTTGTTCTAGGAATAAGTGTGTTAAATATCCATCCGCATATCATTATTAAATTTATTTAAGCGCCTTATTATGCTTTTAGAATGCATGCTTAAGGGTGTATGATGAGACCTTAACAAAGATAATTAATTGGTTTCCAATTACGCGAAAACACCCTCAAAATATAGTAAGCGTTTTCCTTCCATTGAACGATTCATTCTCAAGATCCAAGATTGTCACTAGTTTGTTGGCCAAAGTCAAGGCCTTTCTCCATCGCGGATGTGTTTGAATCATGAAGGCTTTGTTCCATATTGTATGTCTTGTCCAAGTTGTGATTTGTTGGCCAAAGTCAAGATCACTTCTTGTCCATCGACATAGATTACGAAGCTTTCCAAGGTCAATGGGTTCCGCTTAACTGGAATCATTAAGTTTGTTGTGCCAAAGCCAAGGCTTAGTTGATTCAGAGGAAAAAGGTTAGGCAATATATTGGATATATTGGCATATATAAGATATATGTTTCGGATTTGGATGTCCCCTACTGGATCTAGGAATTGGATGAGATCCAATTGATCTTAGATCTACCTAGTTAAATATCCAAATTTGTTGGCCAAAGTCAAGGTTGTGTGTTATTTAACAGGATCCTAGCCCACTAGGAAGCAAGGTTCCCGAGTACTCAACAGAGGGTTAGAGGCTCGCCGAAAATAGTGGAGGCAAGTATTAAATTTGCAATTTCGTTTAAATACTTGCCAATACGCGCTCATTTCAATTTTTCGTCATTACGTAAATTAATATATTAGTTGGACTAATATTTAATTGTTGTTTTAATTTAAACAGTTGGACTGTATTCAAACTAATTCAAATTATAGTTGATTATATAATTGGATTATAGTAATCAATATATTGAATTTAAACTATCAAATTATAGTTGATTATATAGTTGGACTATAGTAATCATTATAATCAAATAGTACCTGAAATCGTTGATTGGATAGTTGGACTATAGCAATCAAGATAATTGAAAGATTAGTGTTTAAAACATAATCCTGGGAGAAAATGTCTTTAAGCGGCTTTAATTTTCAATTGGGAATAAAACCTCAGGATAGTCCTAGAAACTAAAAAGTTAATATATTTGATAGAGCAACCTCTTGGGCCTAAGCCCGGAGTTGAGCAAATAGTAGAACATGATCTTTTGAAGATTCATGTGATGATAACTTTAGTGCTCAATCCTTATGCTTACTGCAATGAGTCTTTGATTTCTTCATCATAACTAAAGATTAGATTCTTATAGTATGATATTGAAATTAAAGATCTTGATAGATCTATTCTTAGTTCTTAGAAGTGTAAATTGCAAAAGAACTAAGGATTAGTTCTTCGTAGATGATTGCTGACATCGATCAGCTAGGTTAGCTGGGCATTACCTACGTGGCCAAGACTGCCAAAGATTTGATCTTATAGTCTCTACCAGATAGCTGGGGCGGGTTCATTATGAGCCAAGAGTAAACTCTTGGAGAGTTGATGGCTATGCTATAGGAGGATGAGCCAGAGCTTCTAAAATGGGCAAAGGAAAAATCATCACGTCTTCTCGCAAGACAAAGGACATATGCCAAGTTGTATACCTAAACTGTGGCAAACGGGGTCACTGGATGCGTGATTGCCGTATGGACAAGGCAGACGTGAAGGAAGTGAAGAGGGGCAAGGCTCCGACATCAAATGTTTGTTATAACATACTCACTACTAGTTTCAAATTTGATTTTTGATACTAGATGTGGTACATAAATATGTACTGTTGTGCAATCTGCTGATTAGCAGGAGACTGACTTCAGTTGAGATTTACCTACGAATTAAAAATGGGATGAGAGTCGCTGTTTTAACCGTAGAAACCTAAGTTTAGGAACTACCCTTCGGGTGTGTACTTAAATTAGGAAACTGTTGCAATGTAACTAGTTTGACTAGAAACATTATCTCTATATCAGGTTTTAACCCGTTGCGGTATACCTTTATATTCTAGAACACTAAAGTGTTTTATTTTATAAAGATGATATTTAGATATACACATTAATAACAGTATTTATATTTTGAATATAAATGAATCTCAAACGTATAATATCACAAACAATAGCTCAAACTGAATTAATCAGTTGAGACTTATTTATGGCATTTTTGTCTGGGACATAATTAAACAAGACTCGTATATCCACACTTTTGAAGAGTGGATGCTAGGACGGATTTTATTCTATTAAAATAATGTCGACGAATCTAGTTTATTAGGCAAAGTGCCTAAAACACCTTTTACTTGTTAAAAGTGTAAGTGCCACCGATCTGTTAGCCCACGTTCATAGTGACGTATGTGGGCCCATGTCTAGCTAGGCTAGAGGTGGATATGAACACTTCGTAACCTTTACGGATGTGGCATCGCGTTATGGTTATATGTTTCTTGTGAAACATAAATCGGAAACTTTTAGAGTTTCGACACGAAGTAGAAAAATAGATCGGAAAAAGTATTAAAACATCATGGTTAGACCATGATGAAAATACTTAAGCAATAAGTTTCTCGATTACCTGAAAGATTATAGTATTCTTTCACAAAGGACTCCTCCCGGAACACCTCAATTGAGCAGTGTCCAAACGGAGAAACTGAATTCTGTTGGACATGATAAGGTTAATCATGAGTCGCTCTGAACTAACATTTTCCTTCTAGGGATAAGCATTAAATAGTGGAAAACTTATTTTGAATAAGGTTCCATAAAAATCTGTTTAACAGACTTCATATTATATATGAACAGAAAAGAAACATGGTTTTCTCTTTACTGAATATTTGGGAATGCTAGGCATATGTTTGGATGATACCAAACTAAAACCCAAATCGGATAAGTGCCTAAATTATAGATTATCTCAAGGTAACCAAAGTATAGTACTTATACAACTCACAAGAGAACAATGTAATTTTTGCTCGACATGCGGTTTTCTTAAGAGGAATACCTATATGCAGTGGTAAATGGGAGGAAAGTAAAACTCGATGAAAATCAGAGTAATATTGTTCCAGGCACCGATTCCTTAATGGAACACAAACAGTTCATCAGGGATGAAACTGTACCAATAATCTTCGAATAAACAAGAACCGCGTAAGTCGGAGAGAGTCAGAAAACAACCTGGGAGGTATAGGTTTCTGATCTCACCTCGTAAAGATGTCAATCTTATTGAGGAATACGAACTGACTACGTATGAGGAAGTGATACAAGGTATCGACTCCCTATTATGGCAAAGGGCCATGATGTCCGAAATGGATTCCATGTATACCAACCAAGTTTGGACACTGGTTGTTGTACCGAAAGGCATTGTGCCTATTGGTACCATTTAAGTCTTTAAGGAAGACATACATGGATGGCAACATACCAACGTACAAAGCTAGACTTGTAGTGAAAACGTATCGTTATCAACATTGTGTCGATTTCGACGAAACATTTTAATTGTTGCCATGGTTAAATCCATTTGGATAATGCTTGCTAATGCTGCATGTTTCATTTATGAAATATGGCAGCTGAACGTCAAAATCACTTTCCTTAAACGGAAACTTTTTGCAGGATGTTTACAAAATCCTGACGGTTTTGTCGTACCAAAACAAACAAACAAGGTTTGTAAGTTAATTCGATCCATTTATGGATTGAAGCAAGCATTGCGTTCTTGGAATTATCGTTTTGATGTAATCATAATGGTATATGATTTAATTCAAAACGAAAAATGATTCTTATGTATATAAGGAGGTTAATGGGAGCGCACTGACAGTGACTGTCCTAAATAATGATGACATGTCATTTCTTGGAAATGATATTCCCATAATGTAATCGGTGAAAGCTTGGCATTAAGGAAATTTTTCCGTTGAATACTTGGGAGAGACAACTTTATTCTAGGAATAAGGATCTACTGGGATAGATCTAAAAATTGTTGGCACTCTCCGAGAACTCATACATTGAAAGAAATGTACGCGACCTGGTGTCTCAGATGCTTTGAGCATATGGAGTCACAATCGGGCCAATCCAAGTGATAGTCACTGGATTGATGTTAAGAACATCTTTAAGTATCTTAGATGAACTAAGGATGCTTTCTTAAACTATGGAGAATGAGAACTTGAAGTGACTGGGTTCACCGTTGCAAGTTTCATAACCAATAAATATGATTATAAGTCATAATAAAAGTACTATATAGTTTGAATAACGGAACAGTGAGCTGGAATCTTCCTAGCAAGATATTATTTTCGAATAAACAACAAAAGCGGATATTGCTGCAACTGAGGCAACAATAGAAGCCTTTTGGATCTATTATAATCTAATTAGATTAGATGTAGTTCTGTTAGCAGCTGAGCTAGGCTATAACACATGCTAAAGAATTAATGGTCTTATCAATGATCCAAATATATACTTCAATATTTCATATGATTCGTCAGATCATACATCGTGGTGATGTGATGATCGAAAAAATCGCATCATATGATAACCATGCAAATCAACTGACGAAAGCCTTTCCTCAGCAGAAGTTTGAGCGAACCGTATATAGTTCAAGTGTAGGACACTTGAGTGATTGGCTATAGGCTAAGTGGGAGATTGTTGGACAATTATGACCCATAACATCACTATTTGTACAGAACATGGTGTTGTTGTACAAATTAACTATGTGACATATGATTAGTTCTGGACAATTATGCCATTACAAAGATATATAAATGATAAAAGGTCCTTATGATTAGTTCCGGATTGAGATGATATGAGACAGTATCAATCCACGAAGGTTTAATCATTAAAACATCCCTAGTCGTAGTATTATCGAGATTGGATATCGATAATACGGAATAGATAGTATTGCACTTGTGCGCGTTGTGGGATTGTAATGGCATAGTTCTCATATATTAAATATTGGATACTTATGCAAGTGTAATATGAGGTTGTGTTTACCGATGGTTTGGAAACAGCTTCGCTCTGGATAGTGTTAGACATTATGTCCCATAGCGTCACTGTTTGTAAATGATATTGTATTATTGTACAAATTAACAACTATGAAATGATGAATTTGCCTTTTGCCGTTTTTTTTTTTAATATATTTACTTTGATAAATAAATGGCGAAAGTCCATATGATTAATACCGGATTGAGATGATATGAGACAGTATCAATCCATAAATGTTTAATCATTAAATATCCCTAGTCGGAGTATTATCGAGATCGGACATCGATAATGCGGAATAGACTAGTATTGCGCTTGTGCACGTTGTGAGGGCACAACGGCATAGTTCTCATATATTTAAGTATTGGATACTTATGCAAGTGCGATAGGAGGTTGTGTTTACCGATGGTACGGAAAACAGCTTCGCTCTGGATAGACCCCGCGGAATCCCATTGGTAGTATGTCTGCGTGTCTATGGGAGGCCGCATCAGGGTAGGTGTATATGGTCTTAACCTGAGACTTACATCGCTAGTACTTGCGACAATCGGTAAACTTTGGTTTTGGTGGTTGGGGACCTTAACCGGTTCTGTGTACACCTCTTCTGGGTTTATCGAGAATCGTAGTGTACTGGATGTGATGTCGAGATGGAAGTATCACTTCAGACATATGGAGGTGATGATCACGCAGGACACAGAACTAGTGCTCTATAAAAGGTTGCAACCGTCGGGACAATATGACCAGGTCAGGATTGTCCGATTTAAAGAGACTAGTTGCTTGATGTCCGATATATGTTTCGTACGGGGCAGACACATTTCCAGCTCCAGGCCTAACATGTGATCGTCCGATACTGGATCGATGTACGCAATACTACGGATTTACTGCGAACATATCTAGATATCTCTTGGGTCGCTTCCCGAAGATTCACCAATGACGTATGATTCAAACTCGATTAATCTTGGATTAATTACGGAGAGACTTTATCTTGGATAAAGTACTATATAAAGAGAGAGAACGATTAATTTGGAATTAATCGTAAAATTATTATATTCGATATAATAATCGAAATTCGATTTCGACGCGAAATTAAAATTAGATTTTAATTCGGGCAAACGAGTTAATTTAGAATTAATTCGTTAGCGACGTAATAATAATTTCGCTAGGCGCAATTATTTATTTAAATTCGATTAATTAACGTCGCGACGTAAGTTCGGTATTTCGGAAATATCGAACCCGAACACGTGAGTGCACGTGGGCCCACTTTCATTTGGAAACGTGTGGGGCCCACATGACACATGTCATATTATGCATTATTTAATTCTAATGCATTGCATGGTGATAGTGTACAATACACTCAATGGTTTTGCATGGAGTTTGAGTGTTTGACACTCTAAGCCATTGCATGATTTGTGTCATAAGTTTATTATTAATTTAATAAATATTATGGCATAAATATAAATTGATTTTTTGTAACAAAAATCATTGAACTCTCCTCTCTCTCACATTGCCGAAACTACATGCAGTTTTGGGCTCTCTATTTCTTCAATTTTTGTGGCAAGATTTGAAGAAGTTGTGCATTCAAAATCACAACAAAGGCTAGCACCTTCAAGGGATCATACATAGGTGATATGGGAAACTAATACTTGAGCTTGGAAGGATCAAACTCGACTTGGAGTCCCTCTTTTCTTCTTGGCCGAGAGCTTCACTGCACAAGGGAGGAATTTCGCATCATCTTAGCATCCATCTTCAAGTATTGTGAGTATGATTCCGCCATACTTCAATTAATTCATTCATGTATTTATATATTTTGCTTGTTCTTGTTGATCTTGGGGCTTGGTTATTTTTTCCAACAGATAGACCCCTTGGAATTCCATTGGTAGCTATGGGACACAGAAACTGGGCGACGCATACTGTTCTGGGCTCGGGGCCCGGTTGGGAGTACGGAGTAGCCCGCGGGGGACTAAATCAGACAATAATGGAGTCCCCACCGGTGTAAACCGAGAAAATGATTTAAGGCCGTACTCACCCCTCGCATGGAAATACCTCAAACTGTTGGGTTCGGAATGGTCCCTTACTTATGCCACTTGTAATAAAATGATTTGTGCAATAATTTAATCGAGTCTAGCAACATATATTCCTAAGGGGTATTTACTCCTAAGTTCGCATGCATAAATCAAAAGTTCATCTAAGTTCACATGTAACACATTTTCATATTTTCATACAACCTATTTGCATATAATCTATGTCCAAATTTGCATACAACCTATTTGCATATAATCTATTTCCGAATTTGCATGCATAAAGATAAATTGAAATACGGCAAGCATATAATGTCATAAGCACATTACATTCATGGACACGGAAATGCAAACAAATGGCAGTTGCGCAATCATGCGTAATAAAGAGAAACAATTAGGTATATAATACAAAGAAATAACCAAAGAGGCAATTGTACATCAAAATAAACGTGCCATGATGCGATTTGAAAGATAAATAATGGAAGCGAAAGAAAAGAGATGCGATAAATGCCCACATCTATATAGGACTTCAAGTGTCCGCTTGAATGTATCTCACATTCAATCGAATGCACTTTGTCTGGCACGGCAAAATGTCGTGGCAAAGGTAGCCCGTAGGCTTTCTATCCCTCAAAGTGGAGGACCTTTAATCCAACTTGATTTGCCCATGCGCGATGCAACATGATGCATGATTATGCAAGAATATGACATACAAAGAAAAGCAAATAACGAAATAAAAGGTGCGGCGAAGTATCGTGGTAAAGGTAGACCGTATGCTTTTTATCCCTCCAAATAGAGGACCTTTAATCCAACTTACTAAGCCCATGCGCATCACATCATAATGCATATAAAAGTAAAGACAACAATAATGGACTTCGTATCCCTGACTAAACACATCTTACATTCAACCGAATATACATCATCCGGTGCGGTAAAGCATCGTGGTAAAGGCTTTTAACCCCTCGACATTGAGGACCTTTAATCCAACTTACTAAGCCCATGCGCTAATAACATAATGCATATACAAAATAAAGACAACAATATCGAACTTCGTATACCCGATTGAACACATCTTACATTCAACTGAATATACATCATCCAGTGCGACAAAGCATCATGGTAAAGGATTTTAACCCCTCGACATGGAGGACCTTTAATCCCACTTACTAAGCCCATGCGCTAATAACATAATGCATATAAAAAATAAAGACAACGATATCGAACTTCGTATACCTGATTGAACACATCTTACATTCAACCGAATATACATCATCCGGCGCGACAAAGCATCGTGGTAAAGGATTTTAACCCCTCGACATGGAGGACCTTTAATCCCACTTACTAAGCCCATGCGCTCTATCTCATCATTAACAAACAAATAACATACATAAATTAAATAACGGATAATAAACAAACAAGACAAAATAAATTGAATTATTTGCCGTTTGCTAAAATGGTACATGGAGTTGTATCCCAAGTACATACCGCACTACCATCCATTCAGATTCGGCTACGGAATTTACGTCTGGGTTTCCATCCTATATACCATAAGAGGCGACACATTTTCCATTTTATTCAAGGGCCACAACACACATCATTCTACAATACTCATGCAAATAATAAACAATAAAAATACGAAAGAAAATAGATGTAAAAAGTACCTTCAGGTCTAACCTTTTACATCGACTCTCGGACTCGCGTTACAAGGTGATCGGAAGGGCTAAAGCTCCGTAAATTTTCTGGTTCACTGGTTTGCGTCTTTCCTCGCTGTTTCACTGCTCGAGCTACTAATTCCAACATTTTGCTGCTATTTTTGCTACTGTTTTTCAGTCACTATTTTTTTTGTATAAGGCCAATGTTTTTTCGTTTTAAGAGGTTTAGGGGATGCTGTTATATGCGGTTATTTAGGGGTTTTAAAATACAGTTTTTGTCACTGTTTTAGGTATTTTAGGCTACTGCTGGGTGTTTTTTTGTTAGTACACAAGTGCTGTCTAGGGGCAGATTTCGTGGTTACAGGGCTGTGCAATGAGGCAGTTTGTGGTGGTTAAAAGGCCATGCAGTGAAGGCAGTTTATGGTGGTTAAAAGGCTGTGCAGTGAGGCAGTTTGTGGTGGTTAAAGGGCTGTGCTGGTGTGTGAGGGTTGTGAGTGAGAAGCGATGATGTGGCGTGCAGGTCAAGGCAGTATGTGAGAGGATTTAGGGCTACGTACGTGAGGGCAAAGGAGTTTAATGGGCAGTCAGGGCGTGGACAGTTGCAGGGCATGAAGGGCCATTAACGTGAGTGTGCTAGGCTATATGCGTGAGGGTTGTGTGTTTTAGCATGAAGCTTGAACCTGAGAGCAATGGCCAGGGCTGTTGAAAGCGTGAAGCAAGGGTTGTTATAGGGGTGAAGCAAGGGCAGTTTTCTGTGTGCGTGAAGGAGCAAGTTTGGTGAAGGCAAAGGGGCTTGCTTTTGACGTGTGGTTAATGGACTGTGTGTATACGTGAATGGCTAGGAGGTGTGAAGGTTGGAATTGGGTTTCTTTTATAGACAAAGGCTAGGGTTTCCATGTGCTTGAATAGGAAGGAGACCAATTAGTGTCATACAAGGAAAACCTATTATTTGATTGGAGACAAGATTTGGTTTAATTAGGTTGTTAATATATTTGATTTATCTTAATTAGGCATGCAATTATTTAGATTTTATTTGTTTTATTTTGATTTGGTATGTGATTTTTTAAGATTTATTTTAATTATTTTTGGATTGGGCTTGGGTGATATGGGCTTGGTGAGTGTCTTAGTGATGATTTGGGCCAAGGTTAAGTGAATTTTAAAACAAAGGTCCACAAGCGAGCCCGAAGCTAAGCAATGAATCAAATCAAAAACGTTAATTCTTGACATTTCCCTTCCAACAACTTTTTCCCGCGACTTTCGCGACTTAAAAGGTAGTGCCCTCCAATGAGACTCATCATCGGGACTTATATGCAAAAATGCAGTGCCTACAGTTGCCCCCACTTTGATGGGACTTGTGCAGTGTGTGACAAGAACAACCCTATCAAAGTTATGCAATGCATTTTTACTTACCTGGATCGCCAACTGCCACTTGACTTCCCATGTGCTGAGTTGAGTTGATTTTATTGTGAGGTGGTCAATTCTCGAACCGGGTTGATGAGAGGTGGTCCATTCTGGAATTGTTACTGTGAGGCGGTCCATTCCCGGACCATGCTCTAGTCTTGGAGTGCCATTCCTGGCTTATTCATTCCCGAACTGTGATCCATTCTCGGAGTGTCATTCTCGGCTTGTTCATTCTCGAACTATGCTCCATTCTCGGAGTGCCATTCTCGGCTTGTTCATTCTCGAACTGTGCTCCCTTCTCGGAGTGCCATTCCTGGCTTGTTCATTCTCAAACTGTGCTCCATTCTCGGAGTACCATTCTCGGCTTGTTCATTCTTGAACTGTGCTCCATTCTCGGAGTGCCATTCCCGGCTTGTTATTCTCGAACTGTGCTCCATTCTCGGAGTGACATTCCCAGCGTGTTCATTCTCGAACTGTGCTCCATTCTCAGAGTGCCATTCCCGGCTTGTTCATTCCCGAACTGTGCTCTATTCTCGGAGTGCCATTCCCGGCTTGTTCATTCTAGAACTGTGCTCCATTCTCGAAGTGCCATTCCCGGCTTGTTCATTCTAGAACTATGCTCCATTCTCGGAGTGCCATTCCCGGCAAAACTGATACTGATAATGATGTGGGCTTCACCCCCAGTGTGCCATACCCGGTAAGATTGATACTGATGCTAATATGGGCCTCGCCCCTAGACTGATGCTGATGTGGTCTCGCCCCCAAACTGATGTTGATGTAGGCCTTGCCCCCCAGAATGATGTGGGCCTCGCCCCAAACTGATACTGATATGGGCCTCGCCCCTGGGACTCATCCCCAAGACTGAAACTGATATGGGCCTCAACCTTGGGACTCATCCCCGAAACTACTACTAATATGTTGCTGATTCTGGTTGGCTTGTCTTTGCCGCTTTCTCTTTTTCTTCTTTGAAACCTGTGAATACAGAACAAAACAAACACAAAAAGAATGTAAAATATGTTACGTGTATGCATGCATGTAGAGTGAATTTTCTATGGTTAGGTCTTCTGCCAATTCCTCTGGTGACCATTTTTCTCTTCCTCAGGCAAAGTACAGCTTCAATCTGTCAACATTGATCAGCTTGGTGAACTCGTTCCCTTCCAAATCTGACAGTCTCACTGCCCCTATTTCCTACTTTCTGAATGGCTATCTTATCTTTTCTGCTTGCTTCTTTCGAAGATTCCCCATGTTCTAAATATCGCTGAGTATCATAGTACCAAGGTTTAATGCTTTTGTCAAATATACTCATGTTGCAGGAAGAGGCTTAGGCAAGTAAACGAAATAAACGTCTTTATTATCGTTGAGAAAAAAGTTCAAACAAGTAAACAAAATCAATGTCTTTATTTAAAAATGCAGGATCAAATAGACTAGGAGGAACAGATCCATCATCCGCAGCACTGCCTTCTTCCTTGGCCTATGGTTCTTCACTGTCATCCATGTAAGAAGCTTGGTGGTTGATGGTTTGGAGGTCAAAAGTTTCGGGCAATCCAGAGTTGATCATGTAGGTGGGTGGTGGAACGGAGTGGTAGTTTGGTAGAGGGTTTCTGTGTGTGTTGTGTTGTTCTTTTCCTGGGTCGGGTATTTTATGGGAATCTATGAGATCTTGAATTTCATGCCTGAGGCGGGTGTAGTTGTCGGTGTCATGGCCATGTAGTTGGTGGAAGTGACAATAAAGGTTCTCATTTATGTGTGGCGGTGGGGGGTGTGGAAGTGGTTTGCCTTCTAAGGGTTTCAAGAGTCCTTGTCCCTTCAACTTTTCAAACACCTTCGACAAAGGTCTACCAAGGTTGGAGAATTGCCTGTTTCTGATGGCATAAACTTCGGCAAAATTCCTCCTATTTTGGCCATAGAACTTTTTATTCTCAGCCTCTTCTTCCTCAATATCCATCATAGCTTCCCTCAACTGTCGAAAATCAGTAATCATCGAAGTCATCCTCCTCAGCTTACCATAAATAGAGGGCTTGGTGCCCTTGATGATCATTTTTATCTGGTCCTTCTCCGAGGGCCGAGTCTGTATCTTCAGAAGCTGGCTTCTCCAGCGGTCCACATATTCCTTGAAGCTTTCCTCAGTCTTCTGCTTGGTGTTCTCCAAGTCGCGGAGCGACAAGTCAATTTCAAAGTCTGTGACATACTGTTTTAGAAATGCATCTGCCAATTCCCTCAAATCTTCTCTAACCTTTTTCTCAAGGCTGTGATACCACACTACAGGTGCCCCCTCGTGTGACATTGATGAGTGGTATTTATATCACTATTTCTCACTCATTTGACCTAATGTTTTGTATTGTTTCTCGAGATTTATGAACGTTTTGATGTGTTTTGTTGTTATTTTGCAGATAATAAAAAGTTTGGACAGCACTGGAAGCAATTTGGGACAAAACGTGACAAAAATGCATCAACTGGAATATTTCAGTCTTCTGCGCGTCGCGACGCTGGAGCCTTGCGCGCGCGACGCCCATCATGCGCCGAAGTTGCTAAAATGCGCCGGGTCCACAAAATCAGAATCTGAGAAAAGTTGACTTTGCTAACGTACGCCTGCCACGTGTCACCATCACAACGGAGATGCTAACGTGCGCCGTGCCACGTGTCAAGATCTCATTGCTCGGACGGCCACCGCCTCACGTGTCATGCCACGTGTCGCCACATCATCGTCCACATCAGCAGCCACGTCAGCAAGTCAACCGAGTCAACGTGCCACGTCATCATCAACCAATCACAGCGCGCCACGTGTCAAGCTCTCATTCGTCCGACGGCCGCCGCCCCACGTGTCATGCCACGTGTCGCCACATCATCACCATGACGTAAGCAATGACGTCATGAACAGTTGACACGTCAGCATGACGTAAGCGATGACGTCATGAACAGTGCCACGTCAGCGGATCAGATCTGAGTCAACGAACCAGCAAGTGACACGTGTCACTGTAGCGCGCGTCGCGACGCTGGCCGCGAGGCGCGACGCCCAGACCCTATCGACGCCTATAAATTCAGAACCAGATTTCAGAAATTTGTATCCCATCATCTCTCTTCAATTCCTTCTAAAGAGAGAGTTTCTCTCTCTAAAAGTCTTTAGTTTTTATTTTTTAAGTTTTGTAAATAATTTTAATTACTTTTTGTAATAATAGTAATTTAATTTTTACTTTTTACTTTCTTTTACAGTTTTTACTATTTACTATTTACTTTTTACAGTTTTTACTATTTACTTTTTACTTTTTACAGTTTTTACTATTTACCGTGATGCGGTAATTTCTTTATGTTCGGGTGAAAGGTAATTTCTTTTACTATTACTATTTAGATTAATCTCCCTTAAAATAATATATTTACTATTAAATTGGACTTAATCAGGATACCGCCAGATTGGTCGGTTGGTAATAAAATATATATTCCGCCTTTATGGCTGGTTATTTTGGTTCCGCCTTTATGGCTGGTTATTTGGTTCCGCCTTTATGGCTGGTTATTTTGGTTCCGCCTTTATGGCTGGTTGATATTAATCACAAGTTTTTTATATTATTTTAATGGGAGATATCTAAATAAGTATTAGTAGAATTAACTCCTTTTACCTTAACATTTTATTTTATTTTACTTTTCAGTATTTTTATTTTATGTCTTTTATTTTTCTATTAGTCCTAGCTATGTGTTAGTTATCTAGGGGTTGGATGACTTTTAATATCAATAGTTTATAAGGGTTATTTTATAGTTTGGGTAATTAATAAGTTTACTTATTAAGTCTTAAGCTTAAAGCTTCTTATTGTCTGATCACCAATAAGATTGAAATGGTAAATCTAAAATGAACTAGACATAGGGATTTTAGGTTTCAGCCTTACGTTACTTAATAGCCCACGATCTTCCTTGAGGATAGATAACCCTTTAATAGATTTCCTTACAGGATAGGAATATACCTGTCGGGCGGGTAATCATAATTGGAACTTAGACTTAATGAATCCAGGTAATGTGGTTGACATAGGAATATGGTTCAATTGGGTTATACTGGGTATTTGTAATTGACCATCGGAAGAGGCTTTTACATAATTTAGTGTTCCAGGTTAGTAAACTGATTTATTACACAAACATCAAATAATCACTTCATCTTTAAATGATATTAAAAGAATTAACAACTTTATATCTTTTTATCTGTTATTTTCCTTAGTATTTTCTTTTGTCTTTTTATTATTTATTTAGCAAATCTTCAATCAACCAAATCAATCAAGCAATTAATTCCATTCTCTCTTTTAATTAGATATTTGTAATTAAATAGATTCAACAATTAATAACAACAGTAGGAATTAAGTCCTCGTGGGATCGATATTTTTATACTACTTGAACGATACGTGCGCTTGCGTTATACGTGTGTGTTTACGCCGGTCAGACATCCCAAACATCTTTTGGACTTGGCACTGTGACAGGCCCACTGAACACATCACTGAGACATATTACCGCAGATGGACCCTCAGATCCCCATTCCCGTTGAACTTAGCCATATCCGGCATCTTGAACTGAGCTGGCAACTGTTCTTCGAAGGTCATTGCCTCATAATCTAACAACTCTTCATGTTTACCTCTCATTTTGTGGGTAACTGTTTCAACCTGATCCCGAAGCTTCTGAAATTCTGCCTGAGACCCATTCACTCTGCCTGTTGCATACTCTTCCATGTCGTCATCAAAAGCGGGGATATCATCCCCCAACCCATTCGGAGGCTCTTCGCACCTCACATTCTCAGAACTTCCCCCAGCACGGGGTACATCCATACCAGCCACATCAGTAGTCAAGGCTTGCAACTGTTCAGTAATTTTTGTGAGACCGTTTTCCAACTAATCTATCCGGGATACCTCGTTATCGGATGTACTCATAACTGTTACCGGTCTTTTAGTGAGTCTTCCCTCTCCCTAACCCAACGGGAATCTATGATGTCTTTTATAGACATAGAGGGTGTTAATAGGATATATGTATGCATGAGATGAATGAGATGCATGCGATACAAGGAATATATCAACTCATTAAAATTTTCACACAAATCGGCCCATCATCATTTTAGAAGGTTTTGGGCTAACTGTCATAGGAGTGAACTCGTCCCAGTTTAAATGGCCCAACAAGTTCACATCTCATGGCAAGAAGTCCAACCGTATCCAAATGATAATGTTCCTAAACACAAACATATAATGGCCCATTGGCGTTTTAGAAGCTTTTGGCCCAATCATCATAAGATATGTTCTTGTCCCAGTTTAAATGGCCCAACAAGCCCATACCCCATGACAAAAGGTCTGAATGGATCCAAACGAAAATGTTCCCAAACACAAGCATATAATGGCCCATTGGCGTTTTAGAAGCTTTTGGCCCAATCATCATAAGATATGTTCTTGTCCTAGTTTAAATGGCCCAACAAGCCCATACCTCATGATAAAAGGTCCGAATGGATCCAAACGACCATGTTCCCAAACACAAGCACAAGTACATAATTCTTATTAGTTCTACGACTAAGGTTCACATGCGGGTTTATGGGGGTGTGGAAAAAGGCTCTCGCTGACGAAGGATTACCTACAACTAGGTATCCCCACTCAAGGGTCCGAGCGACCAAGTGAGCGCACATTTTTTATACACTAAGGTACGTGCAAACGAGCTATGGTGTGTGACTGACTGTCAAATGGATTTCCCAATGTAGATTCCCCAGAGGGAGGGTGGAACGAGGCTCTCTTAAGTACCCAAGCCTCTTAGGCTCTTAACGCTTGGTGTCAGGAATAAACAATGAGTCCTCCAAATTAGTCCATCACAGTAGGCTACAAGTACATGATTATCTAGGTGCCTTCACCTCTTTTCCTTATAGAAAGGTAGTGAGTGAAGGAAGACACCAAACCATTACCTAGCCTTAAATGTGCCTTTGATTAAACCCATTTTCAACCCACTATAGGAGCGGTTAACTTAAAGCACAAATCATAATATTACAAGACATTATTTCGGGGCCGATTCTCTATCCCCAGTGGAGTCGCCAGACTGTGGGACACAGAAACTGGGCGATGCATGTTGTTCCAGGCTCGGGGCCCGGTTGGGAGTACGGAATAGCCCGCGGGGGACTAAACCGGAGAATAATGGAGTTGCCACCAGGTGTGAACCGGGAAAATGATATAAGGCCGCACTCACCCCTCGCAATGGAAGACCTCAAAACGTTGGGTACGGAATGGTCCCTTACTTATGCCACTTGTAATAAAATGATTTGTGCAATAATTTAATCGAGTCTAGCAACATATATTCCTAAGGGGTAATTTACTCCTAAGTTCGCATGCATAAATCAAAAGTTCATCTAAGTTCACATGTAACACATTTTCATATTTGCATATAACATATTTGCATATAATCTATGTCCAAATTTGCATACAACCTATTTGCATATAATCTATGTCCGAATTTGCATGCATAAAGATAAATTGAAATACGGCAAGCATACAATGTCATAAGCACATTACATTCATGGACACGGAAATGCAAACAAATGGCAGTTGCACGATCATGCGTAATAAAGAGAAACAATTAGGTATATAATACAAAGAAATAACCAAAGAGGCAATTGTACATCAAAATAAATGAGCCATGATGCGATTTGAAAGATAAATAATGGAAGTGAAAGAAAAGAGATGCGACATATGCCCACATCTATATAGGACTTCAGTGTCCGCTTGAACATATCTCACATTCAATCGAATGCACTTTGTCCGACGCGGCAAAATGTCGTGGCAAAGGTAGCCCGTAGGCTTTTTATCCCTCAAAGTAGAGGACCTTTAATCCAACTTGATTTTCCCATGCGCGATGCAACATGATGCATGATTATGCAAGAAGATGACATACAAAGAAATGCAAATAATGAAATAAAAGGTGCGGTGAAGTATCGTGGTAAAGGTAGACCGTAGGCTTTTTATCCCTCCATATAGAGGACCTTTAATCCAACTTACTAAGCCCATGCGCATCACATCATAATGCATATAAGAGTAAAGACAATAATATTGGACTTCGTATCCCAGACTGAACACATCTTACATTCAACCGAATATACATCATCCGACGCGGCAAAGCATCATGGCAAAGGCTTTTAACTCCTCGACATGGAGGACTTTTAATCCAACTTACTAAGCCCATGCGCTAATAACATAATGCATATAAAAATAAAGACAACAATATCAGACTTCGTATACCCGATTAAACACATCTTACATTCAACCGAATATACATCATCCGGCGCGGCAAAGCATCGTGGTAAAGGATTTTAACCCCTTGACATGGAGGACCTTTAATCCCACTTACTAAGCCCATGCGCTAATAACATAATGCATATAAAAAAAAAGACACTGATATCGGACTTCGTATACCCGATTGAACACATCTTACATTCAACCGAATATACATCATCCGGCGCGGCAAAGCATCGTGGTAAAGGATTTTAACCCCTCGACATGGAGGACATTTAATCCACTTACTAAGCCCATGCGCTCTATCTCATCATTACACAAACAAATAACATACATAAATTAAATAACGGATAATAAACAAACAAGACAAAATAAATCAAATTATGTGCCGTTTGCTCAAATGGTACGTGGAGTTGTATCCCAAGTACAGACCGCACTACCGTCCATTTGGATTCGGCTACGAAATTTACGTCTGGGTTTCCATCCTATATACCATAAGAGGCGACATATTTTCAATTTTATTCAAAGGCCACAACACACATCATTCTACAATACTCATGCAAATAATAAACAATAAAAATATGAAAGAAAATAGATGTAAAAAGTACCCTCAGGTCTAACCTTTTATGTTGACTCTCGGACTCGAGTTACAAGGTGATCGGAAAGGCTAAAGCTCCTTAACTTTTCTGGTTCACTGGTTTGCATCTTTCTTCGCTGTTTTCACTGCTTGGGCTGCTGTTTTCCAATGTTTCACTGCTATTTTTGCTGCTATTTTTCAGTCGCTGTTTTTGCTATATAAGGCCAATGTTTTTGCATTTTAAGAGGTCTATAGGCTGCTGTTATATGCGGTTATTTAGGGTTTTAAAGTGCAATTTTTTTTCACTGTTTTAGGTATTTTAGGCTACTTCTTGGGTGTGGTTTTCGGTAGTACAAGGGTTGTTTAGGGGGAATATTTTGGTGCTTACATGTATGTCCAATGAGGCAGTTTGTGGTGGTTAAAGGGCCGTGCAGTGAAGGCAGTTTGTGGTGGTTAAAGGGCTGTGCAGTGAGGTAGTTTGTGGTGGTTAAAGGGTTGTGAGTGAGAAGCTGTGATGTGGCATGCAGGTCAGGGTAGTATGTGAGAGGCGTTTAGGGCTACGTGCATGAGGGCAAAGGAGTTTAATGGGCAGTCAGGGCGTGGACAGTTGCTGGGCGTGAAGGTCCATTACCGTGAGTGTACTAGGCTATATGCGTGAGGGTTGTGTGTTTTAGCGTGAAGCTTGAACCTGAGGGCAATGGCCAGGGCTGTTGAAGGCGTGAAGCAAGGGTTGTTATAACAAAGGTCCCCAAGCGAGCACGAAGCTAAGCATCGAATCATATCAAAAACGTCAATTTTTGACGTTTCCCTTCCGACAACCGTTTCCTGCGACTTCCGTGACTTAAAAGGTAGTGCCTCCAAGTGAGACACATCATCGGGACTTACATGCAAAAATACAGTACCTACAGTAGTGTGACTATGTGTTTATGGAAGTCTGAATCAGGGTAGGTGTATTTGGTCTTAACCTGAGACTTGCGTCACTAATACTTACGACAATCAATATACTTTGGTTTTGGTCGTCCAGGGCTTTAACAGGTTATGTGTACGCCTCTTCTGGGTATATTGAGAATCGTAGTGTATTGGGTGTGATGTCAAGATGGAAGTATCACTCCAATCATATGGAGATGATGGTCACGTATGATACGGAACTGGTGCTCTTATATGCTGCAGCTATCAGGATAATATGACTAGGTCATGTTTATCCGATTATAGAGACTAGTTACCAGAGATCCGATATGTGCTTCGTACGGAGCAGACATAATTCCAGCCCCAGGCTTAGCACGTGACATCCGATAATGGATCGTAATACGCAATACTACGTATACTATGCCTGATACAGTTACATATTTCTTTAAGAATATTTCTGAAGAATTGGGTAGGCACGGTGCTTTCCTAGAAGCCAACCATGTCTTGTAAATCGGTAAAAATGTAGTACTAGGTACGTACGTGTTCGGATAGTCCGACGACCGGATTTACTACCAACGTATCCGGGATCTCATGGATCGCTTCCCGAAGATTCAACGATGACGTATGACTCGCACATAATTAATCTGGTATTAATTATTAGAGAGAGAGAAAATTAATCTATGATTAATTACGGAGATATTTTATCTGGGTTAAATATTATTTAAAGAGAGAGAACGATTAATTTGGAATTAATCGATAAAATAATATATTCGATATATTATACGAAATTAGATTTCGACGCGGAATTAAAATTAGATTTTAATTCGGGTGAACGAGTTAATTTAGAATTAATTTGCTAGCGATGTGAATAGTGATTTTCCTAGGCATAATTATTTAATTAAATTTGATTTAATTACGTCGCAATGGAAAATTCGTTAATTTGGAATTAGCGAACCCGAGCCCATGAGTGTTTGCGGGCCCACTCGCATTTTGAATCAAGTGGGGCCCACAAGTCACATCAGGCGTCACATCACTAGTCAACTTTATCACTTTATTGTGATGGAAGTTGTTGGATGATGGTTGAGTGCCAAACACTCAAGTGTGATGGTTGAAAGACATTTACCATTTAATTATTTTTGGTATTTGACTTTCAATTTTGTGTATTAGATAACACAACACAAAAACACAACCTCTTCTCTTCTTCTCTCTCCCATTTTCGGCCTTGGGCCAATTTTTTCTCTCTTTCTCCTTCAATGCCGAGAGCAACAAGGAAAATTTTAGGGGAATTTTGTTGCAATTTTCTCCAATGTTAGCACATAACGAGTCATCCAAAGGTGATAGGGAAACCAATCCATGAGCATGGAATCCATTCACAAAGCTTGGAGCTTGAACGAATCAAATGAGCACAAAATAGTGAGCTTGGCCGAGACCTTCAATGGAGGAAAAGCTTGAAGAAATTTTTTTGTGTTCAACGCATTGCAAATCCGACAAAGTGAGTATTTCCGCAACTTTACTTTGTTGTATTCGCACATTTCATTTGCTTAAATGATCTTGGTTTGACCTAGAAAACCCCAACATTTTCATTAATTAATAAAATGGCAATCTTTATTATACGTGTCTTACATAACTTATATGAATCATCAAACACTGTAATAAAGCCCTTGGAATAATAAGATGATGGCTTCCACGCCTTATGAGAATCATTACTCTTAATTGTTCCTAGTCATAGTTTTGTGAATAATTTGGGCGTTCACAAAGCGGAGAGACTAGCATGATGATATGATCCGCCCTTAAGTGGGGTAGCTACTAGCAGAGCTCCGTCCGCTTGGTATTGGACAATTATGACCCATAGCGTCACTATTTGTAAAAGACATTGTGGTTTTTGTACAAATTAACTATGTGACAATAGAAATTACTATTTTATCATTTTGTAATTAGATTACTTGAATATATAAATGATAAAAGTCCTTATGATTAGTTCCGGATTAATAAGATATGAGACAATATCATTCCACAAAGGTTTAAGCATTAAATATCCCTAGTTGTAGTATTATCAAGACTGGACATCGATAATACGAAATAGACTAGTATTGCACTTGTGCGTGTTGTGGAAGCATAACGGCATAGTTCTCATATATTTAAGTATTTGATACTTATGCAAGAGTGATATGAGGTTGTGTTTACCGATGGTACGGGAACAGCTTCGCTCTTGATAGACCCCTCAGAATCCCATTGGTAGTATGACTATGTTTCTATGGGAATCTGAATCAGGGTAGGTGTATTTGGTCTTAACTTGAGACTTGCATCGCTAGTACTTGCGACAATCAATACGCTTTGGTTTTGATCATCTAGGACTTTAACACGTTCTATGTACGCCTCTTCGGGGTTTATTGAGAATCGTAGTGTATTGGGTGTGATGTCAAGACAGAAGTATCACTTCAGTCATATGGAGATGATGATCACGCATGGATACAGAACTGGTTCTCTATTATGTTGCAACTATCGGGATAATATGACAAGGTCATGATTATCCGATTATAGAGACTAGTTGCTTGAAATCCGATATATGCTTCATACGAGGCAGACATTATTCCAGCCCCAGGCCTTGCATGTGACATCCGATACTGGATCGCAATATGTAATACTACGTATACTATGCCTGATAAAGATTATATATTCCTTAAAGAATATTTCTGGAGAATTGGGTAGCCACGGCGCTTTGCTAGAAGCCAACCATGTCTCGTAAATCGGTAAGAACGTGGTACCAGGTACGCACGTGTTCGAATAGTCTGACGATCGGATTTACTGCCAACATATCCAGGGATCTCATAGGGCGCTTCCCGAAGATTCATCGATGACGTATGACTCGAACATAATTAATTTGTGATTAATTCTAAGAGAGAGAAAATTAATCTAGGATTAATTGCGGAAAGATTTTATTTGGGATAAAATTCAATTAAAAAAGAGAGAACGATTAATTCGTAATTAATCGATAAAATAATATATTCGATATATTAAATGAAATTAGATTTCATAACGGAATTAAAATTGGATTTAAATTCGGGCGAATGAATTAATTTGGAATTAATTCACGAGCGACTTTAATAATAATTTTGCGAGGCATAAATATTTAATTAAATTTGATTTAATTAAGTCACAACATAGAATTCATTAATTCGGAATTAATGAACCCAAGCCCAAAATGTGTTTGCTGGCCCACTCGGATTTTGAATTCAAGTGCGGCCCACAAGTCACATCACTTGTCATTCTCATCACTTTTTGGTATATCAAGATTTGATTTTTGGAAAATCAATTAACACTTCACAAAATTTCACACATCTCTTCCTATCTCTCTCATTCACGGCAAAAGTGAAAATTTCCCCTCTTTTGTAAGGCTTGGCCGAAACTAACAAGAGCAAATGAAGAATTTGTTGCAAATTTTTCCAAGTGCTAGCACACATTAAATCATACAAAGGTGATAGGGAAACATTCCCTAGAGTTTGGAATCTAAAACTTCAAGCTTCGAGCTTCAACATACATCAAAAAATTGAGCTTGGAGCACAACTTCAAAGGAGGAAATTTTGAACTTTCCATCTACATCCAACCGAGCATTGTAAGTATTTTCCGCTAACTTCTTTGCGTATTCACACTTTTATTATACTTAAATGATCTTGGGATTGTCCTTAGAAACCCAACACATGGTGCATCACATTGATGCATGAGTTGCTCGTGTCCATCGAACTGACCGCCGAAAGTTTTCACATAGAGTGTTTATCCCATGTGTCTGTGAGAACTTTCATGTATCGATTGTATGACTAGTCCTTATACTTGAGGTCTTTACAATCTCATGTGTGGATCAAATAACTTTGACATTCTCCTTCCCCGGTTGAAAAGATCTGGTCATAAGGGTATGATTGGGTCATTTGTTGAAACACATGAAGTTTGTAAAGATATAACAGAGAATCGCTATTCTCTCGGATAATATTTTCTTATAAGAGTACCAGTTCGCGGGTTGATATGTGTGATCAGTACTTGAGACTGTGGCCGCAGCGGAAGAATCATGTGAGATTCTTGGGTTAGCACGATTCATGACACTATCAACATCATACATTTGACTATATGGGTAGACACTTTCCATACCCTAGGTCAAATGGTGGGGATACAGAGAGGCGAGGGACCGTATCATATGTAAATCGCATACTGAATGAGTATATATATCTTTCCTTCTAATTTGGGGGCATTGGCATGTTTTAGATGTCAACCTTCGTCATTGAAATCGAACGACCATCTGATCGGAGGATAATTTATGTTCGATTAAATTATCACGATTGATTTCATATCCAACTTGAGGGGAACCCAAAAGGTCACACACAACAAAGTCGAAATCAATGGTTAACAGTGCACAATACAAATTTAACAGCATATATGATTGTTGTAGGAATTGTTCATAAATGATTCAATATGTTTAATTTTTGAACAGATCATTTATGAGGTTCCATAGTGGCTTAGAGATTGGTAAATGATGATAGGGGCAGTTTGGGAATTGGAATAAATAAAAAAAATGTGAATAGTAATGTGAATAGTAACGTGAATAGTAAATATTTTTTTTATTTGTTATTTGTTTTTGAATTCCAATTCGGCCCGAACTCTTTTTAGGGTTTTATAATATCATTAAACCACTAAATTAAGATCCAATGGCTATGATTAAATTAGCATTTATCCCACATCGGATTCTTAATTAATTTTGTTGTCTTTGGAGCACCTATATAAACCCAATGAATTCTTTACAAATTTTACACCAAACCTTTCATATCTTGGGTTTATATAAGTGAGAAACTCTAAAGTTTAAGAGTAAGCCACTGATTTTGAGGATCCTTAAGTCTAATTGACTAAAGGAACCTCGAGTTAAAAGTTTCGAGGTATTTCCCTAGGCTAGCACCAAGGGCAAAATACCCGTGCACTCAAGGCGTAGTCTTGCCATTGAGTTTTGGATTTGGTGTGTGCATCTTTGGAGGCCACACACTTGGGTGGCTCTTTGGAACGTGGAAGAGCTTGCTGAGTTCGAGAAAAGCTTGTAGATTGGAGGGATCTTCGGTTCAAGTAAGTCTTTTTCTTTCTTTATTTTTAATTAGAGTTCTTATGATAGTTAGCATGTTTAAGTTTATTCTTTGCATGTTTTATGAGTTTTTATGCTTAGAATATATAGTAACATGCCTAGGCTTGTAGAATAATCAAAACAAATGGGTCTTGGGCAAAGGGATAGCGGCATCATAATTTTTGATTTTCCACTGTGCACTTGCGGCCGCTTCCCAACATAGAGGAGTATCTTTCTTAAGGGATGATCCGGTGCTTGAACAAATTGAATGCTCAAGTCTTTCTATTACGAATAGAAAGATTAAAATTTATAATGGTTATGAATAAATCGTTCATTAGACAGTCAATGGTACTTATGGTAAAATTATTAGAAGGGTATAACGGACATTATGACCCGGTTCTAATTACGAGATACTCGTGAAGGGTCAATTTGTATGTAATGACTATATCGATAGACACCGACTTGGTTCAGCTTAATATATCATTTGCAACATCGGGTTTTTAGTGGAATAACCCGGAGTTAATAATACAGAATATTTAATTAAGAGCTTAATTAATATTTCGAGATTATTGGAGCTCGGAACCGTAGGTCCATTTGGTCCCCGTGCTAGCTCAATATACTATAGCAGATTTAATATAATTGGAATTCCAAATTTGGGTTTTGGAAACCCTTTAATTGAATTTGGAAGTTATACCTTTATGAAAGGTAGTAACTATTTGATTTTGTAACATATCTTTTAATTATGGAATTAAAGACTTGATGTTACAAAAATTTTATTCAATTCCTTGCTTGGCCGATTATTAAACAAAAATAAGGGGAAGAGTTTGAAAATCACACATCTTAAATTGGATTTAACAACTCTTTAAATGGGATATTTAAATTGTCATTAAGATGATAATTATGTAATATATTTGATGTTAGAAATTTCCTATAGAGTTAATGTGATTGTCGAAAATTACAAGAGAGAAAGGGAAATGATTTTGTAATTTTGGAAATTGGAAATCCTAGATATAAAAAGAAAAATTAGATTTATTCTTGGTAATATCTCTCAATTGAAAAACCCTAGCCTCCATCTTCTTCCTAATTCTCTCTCAATTGTTGAGAAAAGAAAAATAAGAACAAGAAGGAAAAACAAGAAAAATACAAGTGTGACTAGCAATCTCTAAAAGGTTTAGGGATTAATTTAGTGAGTGTAGCCCACACTATTTTCCGTTGGTTGTGAGACATAGCTCGGACGACCTTGTGGCGTTGAACCAAAATCATTCTTCTTATCTTATACTGTTGGACATTATGACCCATAGCGTCACTATTTGCACAGATCATTGTGTTGTTGTAGCAAATTAACTATGTGACAAAGATATTGCACTCTCATCATTTGTGATTAGATCACCATAGATATATAAATGAAGAGAGGTCCCTATGATTAGTACCTGGACTGAGAATGATATGAGACAGTATCAGTCCCCGAAGGTTTAATCATTGAATATCC
>SKCR01041790.1:0-41694 GCA_019454045.1 Zanthoxylum bungeanum | reverse complement strand
GGCACGTAAGTCAAATCAAGCGTCGAATCGCTAGTCGCATCTAGCGTCACATCATTTGTCAATTAAGTGATGGATGTCTTTCACTTTGAGTGATTGACACCAGTCACTATTCATTGATTGATGTGAGTTGATGTTGGTAGTTGGCAAGCCATTAATGACTTGATTTTTTGAAAATCAATTTTTTTGGTATATGGTAAATTGATTTTAGAAATCAATTAACAATTACACATTTCCAACTCTCTCTCCTCTCTTTCTTCTTCCTCTCTCACGCCCATTTGGGCATTTTTCTTGTTCTGTTTTTGCTGGGCAAAACCGAGCATGAAGGGAAGCAAAAGTCATGATTTTGTGGCAAAATCGGGAGTGCTAGCACACTACGAAGTCATGCGAAGGTGATAGGGAAGTCCACCCATGAGCTTGGAATCATTTCGCGAAGCTTGGAGCTTGACGAAGGACCAACAATGGCCGATTCTTGGAGGACCGTAAGAGGCAGAAAATTTTTGTTCGTTGCCGCGTCGATCAATCGATCGATGTGAGTATTCCGCAACTCCCTCGTTGTATTCGTACATGTGTTTTATGCTTGTTATTCGATCCTCGGGGCCGTAGAAACTCCAACAAGCAGACGGATTTCAAAGTTTATGGTTCTTCTCATGTAGTGTCTTAGATTTTGAAACACAAGAAAATAAAAATAATAAGTAAAAAATAAATTAGACACAAGTAAGAGTATCTAACCCCAAAATTAATAGTGAAAGATAAATAAGTCCCTGGCAACGGTGCCAAAAACTTGATCGGTGAAATCACACACGTTACACAAGCGCACGTATTGTTCAAGTAGTATAAAATGTATTGATCCCACAAGGACTTAATACTTAAGCTATTAATTTATGAAGCCAAATGTTTATGAGTATCTAATAGATTGATTGTTTATTGGAGGGTGATTTTAAACTAAAACAAGTAAATAAAATAGTGCGAATATAAATTAAAGGAAAATTCAATATTATAAAACTATCTAGGGTTGTGCATCCTTCCAATATCTTTTAAAGATGAAGTGGTTATCTCATGTTTGTGCAATATATCAGTTTATTAACCTGGGACACGAAAATATGCAAAAGCTTCTGTCGATGGTCAGATGCAAACACCCAAATAACCCAATTTTAACCAAGTTATCTGAATCCATTAAGATTTAAGTTCCAATTGTGGTTACCTCCGCTCGACAGGTATATGTCTATCCTAGAAGGAAATCTACCTAAGGATCACCATGCCCCAATGTGAGATCATGAGCTATTGAGTCTATAGGCTGAAACCTAAAATTCCTTCATCAAGTTTATTTTAAGTTTGCCAGATCAATCTTATTAGTGGCCAATTAATAAGAAGCATTAAGACTAAGGCTCAATATATAAACCTTTATATTACCCAAATCATAAAATAGCCCTTATAAGCCGGTGATATTGGAATTCATCACAACCCTAGATATGGGGTTTAGTTACCACACATATCTAGGACTAGTAAAAACTTAAATAAAGTAAATGACAAAAAATAAAGCTTGTAAATTAAAAAGGTAAATAAAGCAATAAAGAAAATGATGGGGGTTAGAAGATCCACTTTTATTACTTCTAATTTAGATATCTCCCTTATTATAATATATAACTTTACATGACATTACCAACCGACCATATAGGCGGTATCCTGATTAAGTCAGATTTATAATTAATTTCAGCCGACCATAAAGACATTGTCCAATTTAATCAGGTTTAAATCAATTTATTTAAGTCCAACCGACCATAAAGGCGATATCTCATTAAGTCAGGTTTTAAAATAGTTTATATATTATAATTAAAGGAAATTAATCTAAATATTAGTAATAAAAGCTTTACTCTTCACCCCAGTAGAGTGGAGTTACCTCATCATACTGAAAAGTAAAATAAAGAAAGAACTATTGCGTAAACTAAAAATTAAATACAAAAGGCTGTAAATAAACAAATAAAATACAATCTTCTTAGTATTCTTAAGGAAATCCCTAGAAGAATGTATGAATTGGAATTCTGATTTCGGCCTCAATTTATAGGTAAAATTCTGCCCCCGCGCGTCGTGACGCGCCGTTGATTCAACATGATCTTGACACGTGGCTGTCGGCATAATTATTGGCTTGGTGTCGCAACGCATAATGCCATACGCATCACGATGTTGACGTAAGCAATGACGTGTAGTGTCAGCAGCATGAGATGATAACACGTGTCAGACGCACGTTAGCAAGATTGATGTGATGTTAACACGTGGCAGGCGTATGTTAGCAAGTGTGTATGATAGCAAGTTTCTATGATATTGACATGTATTCTGCGCATTTTAACGGTCACGACATAGAAGTGTTTAAGCCCCTTTTGCTTCATTTTTCACCGTTTAAGCCCTGATTTGATTCCAGAGAGTCCTGTTATTTTATTTATCTACAAAATAACACAAAACACATCAAAATATTCATAAAACTCAAGAAATTATACAAAATATTAAGTCAAAAGGGATGGTAAATATTGATATATTTACCGTTTATCAGTCATCTGACTCTTTTATTTTTCACATGCCTAGTTAGGGAAAAGCACATATGCTAATAAACGAAGAGCTAAACAATTAGGTGTTTGTTATAAATGTGTACGCTGGACGTGCAACACTCATTGTCATTCGTTAGAAATGACAATCACGAATATAAAATTCAATTCATTAGAGATGGCTTGAGTAAGGAGTCTTTAGATGATATATCATTGACTATTGAGACACATCCTAGTGGACATGTTCATCGAGTACTTCACAATTTTCATACACAATTTCAGAAAGAAAAACAACAATACAGTCTCGGGAATCTGACTTTAAAATACCATGTTTGACAATTTATAAGAAAATTGGATGGGAAATATATCGTTGACCCATAAAGGGCGTTTAAGCCGTTACTGTATGTAAAACCAGATGAAGATGTGAGCCACAATCACAACTACCAGTACATATTGTTTTAATTTATTGCTTTGATTTCATTTACTTTAAATTACTATTTTGATTTAGTTTAATTTATTGTTTTGATTTCCTTTACTTTAATTTTGCTGACAGTTTCTAAACTTTTTAACTTTTACGATATATTTTAATGCTCATATGCCAATTATCATTTTGCAGGTACTAGTAGGGGTGGCAAAACGAATAAACGAATCGAATTCGTGACGAATTCTAAACGAATCGAATCGTAATGCACTAAATTCGAATTCGATTCGTTTATTAAATGAATCCTGATATTAGGATTCGGATTCGATTCGTTTAATAAACGAATATTCGTATTCGATTCGTTTATTCATTTACATAAATCAAATGATTCGAATTGAATTTATTATTCGTTTACTATTCGCATCCGATTCGTTTATTATTCGCATTCGATTCGTTTATTATTCGCATCGATTCGTTTATTCGATTCGTATTCGTTTAATAATCGAATATTCGTATTCGATTCGTTTAATAAAATCAAATACAAAATCTAAGCATCCATTCCATATTTCCATACCATATTCAATAATTCAATAACATATTGTTGTTATAGTCTTAAAATCTTTACAACAAGCTCCAAATTTCAAATTACAAATCAATTGCATAATAACACATAAAATCTTAAAACACATTTTGACCAAAATCTCGAATACAAGTTGACAAACTTCTTTATCATTATCATCCAAGATGAAAATCCTGCAAAAAAATAAAATTATATTATTGAGTTATTTTTAAAATAAATAAATAAATTGTCGGCCGATTGATTTCCATCACAAGTAGTCATACTCAACTCTTTCAATCACATGAACCCATTGAAGTAGACTAACCAACATTGAATAACCATTCCAGTAACCAAAACACATATGTTATCACAAAAAAGGCAGAAAACAATCTAACATACTGATTTTATTTAAAACAAAACCATGAGGTTTAAGTTGTACCTTTTCCTCACACTGTACATCTGAACCTTCCACCTGCGCCGGAACCGCAACTGGCACAACAAAACCATGCACAGGCACCTGAAAAGAACCATAATTGGCAGCCACAGCCATTTCCACAGGCGCTTTCAACTCTGGTGTGGTGGTAAAATAATCAGAACCTATAATATTGTTCAGCCTCTCTCTCAATCCCGCATCTAGAAAAACAAAAAACCCAATATGAACAGTCAATTAAATCAACAATACTGATAAAAACCCATCAAACCTAAAAAACAAATCAAAATGTAGAAAACTTAACAAGTAACATTAGCATTGGAGTCTATGGGCTGTTCCGAGTTTGAAAGCCAGAGATTAGCGTGCTCAATACAACACTGCAACGCATTCTTATGAGACAAATTGGAATCAATCGGCCGATAGATTAATGATATAAAGAACTACACCAACATAAATAATAACTGCCAAGATTGTTGGAAATTAAAAAATAGAATCAGTGAAGCATGAAATTAAAAAATAGAAGCAATCAAAAACCTTCAAAGCTATAGAAGAAGAAGAACTGAAGGTTGCGTGAAGGCTGAAGAAGAAGAACTGAAGCCGTGAAGCGTGCGTGAAGGGCGAAGGCTGAGAACAACGATTGATCTGATATTTGAGAGAGTTTTAGCCTTTTAGGTTTGAATTTCATTTGATCGAGAAGTTTAGGCGGCTGGGTGAGAAATGTTTTATCACTTTATGAAGTTTAGGTTTAGGTTTAGATTTTTAGGTTAAACTCGTATAATTACTAAAATATCATTCGTGTATTTCAACATATATTTGAAAATTTTAAGGGTAAATTTGTAATAACATTAAACGGGTATTAAACGAATTCGAATCGGATTCGATTCGTTTATGATTCGTTTAATAAACGAATCCTAAACGAATAAACGAATTGATGACCTCAAATTCGGATTCGATTCGTTTAATAAACGAATCGAATCGAATTGACCCATTTATTAAACGAATCCATTTTTCCAAACCCGTATTCGCTTTAAAGCGAATCGAATCGAACGAATAAACGAATCCTGACCCAAATTGCCACCCCTAGGTACTAGTACTTTTATACTCACCCTTTTTAGGATCCATAAATACAGCTCGTCATTTCTCTCTTCGACACATCCAGATAAAAGAGAGAGAAAAATGGAGAAAACTTCAAGACGACGAGTCATTATTATCTGTGTGTTTTTTGGAACTAGCTATGAAACTAAACTAAAATTTGTTGAAGCTGTAAAAAATTGGGTAGAATTATGGCAGAAAGAAACATGCACTTAGTATATGGCGGTGGCAATCTTGGATTGATGAGATGTATTTCAAAGGCCGTACAAGAATGTGACAATCAAGTTTTAGGGATCATTCCAAAATCTTTGGCAGAGGATAACATCATCGGAAAATCAAATGAAGAAGAATACATTATCTCTGGTATGTCTAAAAGACTTACTGAAATAATTAATCATGTTGATGCTTTTATTGTTTTACCAGGTGGGTTGGGCACGTTGGAAGAAATATTCACAGTTGTATCATGGACGAACTTGAACATTTATTGAAAATCCATTAGACTACTTAATATTGATCACTTTTTCGATTTTCTTTTAGTATTTCTTGAGGATGCCAAAAGACTTGGGTTCATTTCGAAAATGGTAAAAGATATCGTCATAACTATAAGAAAAACTGATGAATTAATTGACCAACTCATAGCTTATGAACCAAAAATCGACCAATTCTTTCCAAGTTGAACTGGTCTGATAACGATCATCGCAAGAAGCGTAGATTGGACTTGAATCTTAATCTGTAAATTTTTTCTTTTAAATGGTTGTAGATTCAATTGTCAATTCCACACTAACCAGGTAATGTCTTCTAAACTTTACTTCTTCTTATCCATACATTGAGGACAATGTCTCAATTTGATTGGGGGATGGGATAGTTGACTAGATAGTTTTCATTTTTATATTTCATTATTGTGTTTTTCTTTCAACAAAAAATATTTTTTGTGTTGTTGTTTTATGTAAAAAACAAAAAAAAAAAAAAAAAAAAAATGTAGTGATTAGATCTAAAAACATCATCTGATTATTGTCAATTCAGATCTCAATTGAATTTCTCGTTCAGCTGTCTCAATCTCTCGAATTAGGTTCTCACAAAAAATTATGGAAGAATCTCTAGATGGGGATGATTCAAGAAATTTTTTGGCAAAATACAAGTTCCATTTTAATTGATTTTTCTGTCTCATGTAACCTTGAAGAATTAAGTACAGGTTTGTCTGTATGTGGCATGTATGGGTTCAGGATTCATTTAGGATCAATTAAGACATCTTGGATCTACACAAATATAAAGAAGAAATAAAATGAGATACATAAAATATATATAAAAAAATAAAGGAAATACAAAAAATAAAAATAGAAAGAAATAAAAAAATACAAGGATGTTAAATTATTATTCTATCTATTAAATTATATTCTCTGACAACGACGTCAAAAACTTTACATACTCACAAAGTAGTTCTTTTACTCCCAAGTATAAGAGTGTCGAAGTAATAAAATAACCCGGTAAGTCCGGGGTCAATTCTTAGGGAATAAATTTAAGAAGATAAAACAATAATTCGAGTGAAAATAAAAAGAGTGAATTGTTTGAAGTGGTTGAAAATTTTAAATTAAACTGCAATAATAAAATAAAATATTTGGGTTATGGGGTCCATTTTTAATATTTGAAATTTAGAAATCTTATTTTTATAATATAAAATTATAATTATTACCCAGTTAATTTATTTCAGGAAACTATGGAAAATCCACTGAGGAAACTAAGGTGTTTATAGAGGTGCTTGATACCTCTATTGCTTGCAAATTGCAAGGACACTAGTGATGGCAACCTTTTTTTTTAATATTAAATAATATATATATATATATAAGTCAACACACGTGTAAAATTAAATTAGTTGAAATCACGAGCTTGATTATGTCCGGTCAGAGATACATCATAAACCATAAATCCGGCCGGACATGGTTCGAGCTGTGTCTGACATTTTGATTGTCAATCACTTATGACAGATTGGAAGAGGAATGGGGATTTTGCTCACCTTTCCATCCTCAGGCCCCCTCTATTTAACTATAAAAGGGCGTCTTTTGAAGTGTTTGGGAGGTTCTTTGGGGAGAGGCTAAAAGCTAGAAAAAAAGATTAAACCTTGAGAAAAATAATAGTAAACACCTACATTCCCTTTGAGTTCCATATATTCTGGTATGAATCCAGCAGAGACATAACAATTAGAAGCAACTTCAGAGCCTAGCTATATTGAAAAATGTACGACTTGGGGCACCATTTTTAATATTTGTTCGCATATGAGATTCTGGTTTTGACATGGTATCTCCAGACGGACGTAAACTACGTCCGACCGGACATGCAGTCACACCCGGCCAGATAATCAGATATAGATATATCTGGTCCCGTTTACTGTAATTTGTAGCTTATTGTATGCCTATAAATGTCATTACACTTGATGAAGGATTTTCATGATACAATGCTAGGACTTCGACATGCATTCGTAAGCATTACAAAAAAGATGTCGGAGCATATTGGATGTGAAGACTCAAACGTTTAATGAAGAAATCAAATGAAGTCTTATAGCTTAGGGCTCTCAATGTAAGAGAGTTGATAATTCAAATATTCTAAGCTCATATGACTCATACACATTCATAAAATACATTTGGGTCATGTGCATAATGTTTTAATCTTCAAAACTTATGTTGCTACACTGTGATAGGCACACCGACATACCAGTGTTCATGCTCTATTTTGGGCAGTTTTGCATGCTCTCTGGAATCAAGCTATTTCATATCGTTCTACCATACCGGTCAGTCTGGAGTTTGTATAGCTACTGGAACCAATCCACTCCATACCGGTCAGTAATCCGGTAGGTCATGCTCATAAATGCTCAACAATCATATTTTAAATATAATTGTTTGAATTTACAAGACCAGCATACCGTTCTCGGGATAGAGAGTTGGGGCAGTTTTCACTTTCACTATAAATTGAATCCTCATTCCATTTTTGCCAACTTCTACAACTTTCATACATCTTCTAAGAAGAAAAAACATAGTGTTTTCTTTAATCTTATTTATCATACATTCTCTTGATCATAAAAGCTCACTACATACATCTCTGTATCATTTAGAGAGGTTGGATTTAATTGGGTTAGTACCTCACACATTTAAATCTTCTTTGTAATCTTTGTGAGTACCCAAGTGGAGTTGTAAAATCTTCATTTATTTCAAACACTTGTGGTTGTGAAATATCTTGTTGAGTAGGCATACTAAAATGGTGATTTTTTGTAAACGTTTAAGAGTGAATCTATGGACAAAACTCTTATTATTGTTGTATAAAGGATTGAAGTGAACCTAGTAACAAAACTCTTGGTTTGTGAGTGAGTCATAGAGAACTCTCGGTGTAAAGTGTGGAATCATATTTGCATAGTAGAAGGCTTCAAGTGCGGCTTGGAGGAGTGGACATAGACATTGTTGGCCGAACCACTATAAATCTTGGTGTTATTTTTTCTATCCCTAAACTCTTTTAATTATCATAAGTTTGTTTTCTATTTCCATATTGTTTAGAAACTTTCATTTTGGTAATAGATTATGTTTGAGAAAATTACACATTAAGCTTAATTGGTAAAGTTACTGACTAAGTAGCTTAAAATTGTAAAGATTTTTAATTCTGTATTATTTATCAATCACCAATTCACCATCCTCTTGGGTATAGTTGTATTTGTTGTTTGAGTACTTGTATGCAATTTCAATTGGTATTTGAGCAATGTATTCTCTACAAAGACTTAATAGTCCAAGAATAGATCATGACCTCTACAAGCTACACAACACTTTACCAAGGGAGCTTTGACAAATAGACCACCTCTGCACATCGAAATCGACTATAATTATCGAAAGATGAGGATGTTAAATTATATCTTTGTTGTTGATGTGAAATCATACAAAGTGGTCACTAGAGGTTCTAAAATACCAATGAATAGAGATAGTGACAGTATGGAATTTTCAAACCGCAATCCGAATGGACTACAGGGAAGCCTCCAACAATGCAAAGGCTCTCAACCATCTCTTTTGTGCATTGATCGAATCCAAAACAACAAACTTCCGGAATTTGGAAATGCCTATGAATAATAAAAGTCTTTAGAGATTGTCAATGAAAGAACTAGCCAAGTTAAAGAATCCAAGATCAATTGATTCATGTAAGAGTTAGATAACTTTAAGATGGAAGCCGGTGAATATATTAAGAAGATGATTTCAGGGTTCACCATGATTATAAACCAACTAAGTGCTTTAGAAAAAAAGTATTAGTACAAGTGATCAAGTGAAGAAGATCCTTAGGTCTATTCCTAAGGAGTTTAGAATTTACATCGCCATCATCAAAGAATATAATAATATGAATACCTTGAAAATTGATGACTCGGTGGGCAAATTGATAGAGTATGAGATAGAGATCGAGAATGATTAAAGGGAATAAGAATAGAAAAATAAAAAACAAATAGCCCTTAAGTCATTTGTGAGAAAAGTGGATAGTGCAAGCTCAAGTGATGAGGAAAATGAAAGTATGAATACTTGGCACATTTGGAAAAGAATTTCAAGAAATTCCTCAAACCAATAAGTCTACAGGAAAATTTCGGATGGATGAGAAGAAAGAAGAAAATAGGCTAAGGCAATACAAAAAGGATAAAATCACTTGCTTTGAGTGTGAAAATCAGGTCACATAGTTTCCGATTGCTCAATGAGGAGAATCAATGAAAAAGTTCAAAAAGAAGGCAATGAAGGCCACTTGGAGCGATAGCGACTCTAATTCATCCGAGGAAGAAAGTGAAGAAGGGACAAGAGAACTTGTCTTTATGACAATTGAGGATGATGGTTTCTTCATAGAGTGTGAAGAAGAAAAGGTACATGATGTTGGACAATTATGACCCATAGCATCACTATTTGTACAGAACATGGTGTTGTTGTACAAATTAACTATGTGACAAAAGAAATTGCTCTTTTATCATTTGTAATTGGATTACCAGGATATATAAATGATAAAAGTCCATATGATTCCGGATTAATAAGATATGAGATAGTATTAATCCACTAAGGTTTAATCATTAAAATATCCCTAGTCATAGTATTATCGAGATTGGACATCGATAATGCGGAATAGACTAGTATTGCACTTGTGCGTGTTATGGAGAGCATAACAGTATAGTTATCATATATTTGGGTATTGGATACTTATGCAAGTGTAATAGGAGGTTGTGTTTACCGATGGTATGGAAACAGCTTCGCTCTGGATAGACCCCTCAGAATTCCATTGGTAGTATGACTATGTGTATATGGAAGTCCGAATCAGGGTAGGTGTATTTGGTCTTAACCTGAGACTTACATCGCTAATACTTGCGACAATCAATATACTTTGGTTTTGGTCGTCCAGGACTTTAACAGGTTCTGTGTACGCCTCTTCTGGGTATATTGAGAATCGTAGTGTATTGGGTGTGATGCCAAGATGGAAGTATCACTTAAGTCATATGGAGATGATGGTCACGTAGGATAAGGAACTGGTACTCTTGTATGCTGCAGCTATCGGGATAATATGATTAGGTCATGTTTATCCGATTATAGAGACTAGTTACCAGAGATCTGATATATGCTTCGTACGGGGCAGACACAATTCCAGCCCCAGACCTAATATGTGACATCCGATACTGGATCGCAATATGCAATACTACGTATACTATGCCTGATACAGATTATATATTCCTTTAAGAATATTTCTGGAGAATTGGGTAGGCACAGTGCTTTGCTAGAAGCCAACCATGTCTTGTAAATCGGTAAAAACGTAGTACTAGGTACGTACGTGTTCGGATAGTCTGATGACCGGATTTACTACCAACATATAGGGATCTCATGGTCGCTTCCCGAAGATTCACCGATGACGTATGACTCGCACATAATTAATCTGGGATTAATTATAAGAGAGAGAAAATTAATCTAGGATTAATTACGGAGAATTTTATCTGGGATAAAATTCAATTAAAAGAGAGAGAACGATTAATTTGGAATTAATCGATAAAATAATATATTCGATATATTATACGAAATTAGATTTCGACGCAAAATTAAAATTAGATTTTAATTCGGACGAACGAGTTAATTTAGAATTAATTCGCTAGCGACATGAATAGTAATTTTTCTAGGCATAATTATTTAATTAAATTTGATTTAATTACGTCGCAATGGAAAATTCGTTAATTCGGAATTAGCAAACCCAAGCCCGGGAGTGTTTGCGGGCCCACTCGAATTTTGAATCAAGTGGGGCACACAAGTCACATCACGCGTCACATCATTAGTCACTCAAGTGATGGAAGTCTTGTCACTTTTTGGTGATTGACATCTTGTCACTCTTTGATTGATGTGAGTTGTTGAAGGCATTAATGCCTTGTACCAATTTTTTTGAAAATTGCAAATGGTATATCTTTTATTTGATTTTTGAAATAAAAAACACACAACTCACTCATCTCTTTTTCTCTCTCTCACTCTCGGCATTGTGCCAAAATTTTCTCTTCATTCTTGGCTTGGCCGAGACACACACAAGGAGAAGGGAACAAATTTGTTGCAAATTTTTCAAGTGCTAGCACACTAAAGAGATCATACAAATGTGATAGGGAAACTCATTCATGAGCATGGAATCAACACTCAAAGCTTGGAGCTTGAAGATCCACACAAGGAAGGCTTGGCCGAAACTCATGAAGAAATTTTCTTGTGTTCATCGCATCCAAAAGCTGATCGTTGTAAGTATAATTTCCGATATACTCTTCTTGTATTCACATTTCATTGCTTAATTGATCTTGTTTGACCTAGAAAACCCAACACATGATTCCTCTGAATATGATGAATTACTTGACACTTTCAATGATTTATATAATTCATTAATAAAAAAACATAAATTACTTAAAAAGGAACATTCATCATTATTACATGATTATGCATCAATTGTTGAGAAGAATGAAATGCATGAAAAAGAAATCATATGTTTAAAAGATGATAAGCTAAAACTTTAAAAGAACATGTCATCGAGCTCATCTAGTACATGTGAGTGCAACACCTTGAATGATGAAAATATTGAATTAAATAAAAAGACTGTTGATTTACACTAAATAGTAACAAAACTCACTTTGGGAGAGAAAAAATTTAAAATATTACTTAGCTCCTAAAGATGTATTTTCAATAAAGAGGGTTTGAGATATAAGTCTTATAATAAAAGAACTTATTTGAAAAATCACTTTGTAAAAATATTCACCTCTTATACACATGTTACCAGTGATACAAATATCATGTCATGCATAGAAAATGACATAAAATGTTTGATTACATATACAAGAAGAAAGTGAATGCATGGTTTCCTAAAGGAACCAAGATTAACCCCCATGGACCCAATAAAGTTTGGGTACCAAAATATGCTTGAATGATTTTGTAGGTAAAGCTTTGGGTGAAATAATTAATAAGAAATACAAATGATCCCAAAAACTCAGCACAAATTGAGGAAAGAGCTCAATAAAAAGAATATCAAATGCAACCTAAAAATGACTAAGTTTTATGAATGGTGGATTTATCACTTGATGACAACGGTAAAATGTAAAATATGTGCTTACATAAATATTGGTATCGTTTCCTCCATTTTATATGAGTATGCTTAAATTTTTTACATGAGTTAGACATAATTATGAAGCATGCTATTCATTGTGTATTTTGAGCTAAAATGATTAATTTGAGTATTGATGAAACTCTTTAAGTTAATTGATAACTTGTTTGAATCATTAGAAATGCTCAAAAATTGAATGAGGTATAATTGTAATATTCACCTACATTAGATGATTTGATTATATTTATAATCACAATTGGTATCACTTTGAATAGTCTTGACCCAGTGAGTATGAAGAAGGAAGAGATGAAACTTTAATTTGGTTAAAATTCAAGTATGAGTTAATGTTTCATGGTCGAGTTTTATGTTGTGTGAATATAACATGAATTAAGTTTTAACTTAGCAAATACTTTAAACTTCCAAATTGGATATTAATATGGCCGAATTCATGGTCGCTAAGGTAGTTAGTTTTATGGGATTCGGTAATATAAATATGACATTTGTGTTTGTGCATGCATGTTGTGGTAGTGTTGTAAGGATTGTACATTTTGTAGTATGACAATTTTAAGTTTGGTTTTGGGCATGATGGTTGAGTATGTGAATGCATGAATGAAGGCGTGTTGTGTGGTATTTTTATATTGGTGATATTATAAAAGATGAATAGTGCATGAATACTTAAATTATGCATGGTGATGATTAAACTCATGGTTGATGGTGATTATGATTGTGTTCTAAGACTATGTTTTATAATTATATTTTATGATTATAATAATTTTAAATATGTTATTTAAGTATAGGTTTTGTGTATATATTTTACGACTATAAATCAAACATACGTTTTATGTTTATGATTTATGTATATGTTCTATATAAAGATTCAAGTACATGTTTCATGTTTACGAATTTAATTGGAAATCCTAACTTAAAATTTACGATATGTAATTTAATTTACGATTTACATTATGACTTAAGTTTGATTTCCAAGTTTACGATTCCAACTCACGTATTCAGTTCACCCCTTTAGCCTGCATCTTAGTTGATACTATAGCGTCACGTGTTCAAATTTATGTTTGTAGTTTGTGAGTCTTCATTTAGAAGTACCGGTTAGGTTTTTGCTCGGATGTCGTTCATTCAATACCCATTCTAAAATAGGTAATTGACGTTGTACGAGCATTGTATACATAAACTGGTACCATGATCATTTCTAGTAACGTGTTTAGTTTACCAAATAAGCATGTCATTCATGATAAAGTTCACGTATGTCTTTAGTTTATAATACATGCATGTCTTTCAGCCTATGTCCACGTTAATATTTCAAGCTTAAAAATTGTAGACCAATAACCACACTCAAATAGATAGTCGATGATATGATTCAAGTATGGATTGACTTAGATTCAAGCCATCACAGGTTTGGGATGGTTATAGCCACGAGATTGAGTGATTTGGAATAATGATGCATAAATTTCTCATGTTATAGGTATATTTATATATATATATATATATAAACGTCTGAGATTCGAGTTATTAAGTCCGTATGGGTGTTTTAACACCTGGTGCCCTAAAGCCAACTTTTCACCTGATTAGTCACTAACTTCTTTATTCTCTTTTCTCTTGTCTTTTTGCTTTTGTGTGCATTAGTTTCACTACCTTTTTTACTTTTGTAAAATATTTGCAAGTATCATTACTGTAAACCCTTACGAGACTACAACTCGTCCACTATGGACACCTAGGAGTTTAAAGGCTTGTTGTATACGCTAAATGCAACCGTGATCCCTACGAAAGCGGCTTAGTTTTAAAGATGTTTATGTTATTTTATTCTGTGTTTTGCTCGAGGACTAGCAAAATGTTAGGTTTGGGGGTGTGATGAGTGGTAAATGTATCACTATTTCTCACTCATTTGACCTAATATTTTGAATAGATTCTTGAGTTTTGTGAATATTTTGATGTGTTTTGTGTTATTTTGTAGATAAATAAAGTTTCAGGACTCTCTGGAGGTGATTTGGGGCCAAAACAGTGAAAAACGGACAAAATGGCAATTTGGTAATTTTGCGCGACGCGGCGCGCAAGCCTTCGGCGTCAACATGTGCCATGAGCTACTAACATGCACCGGGGGACAAGTGTCATAATCTGAAAAGTTTGACTTGCTAACGTGCGCCTGCCATGTGTCAACATCACAGCCGATCTGCTAACGTGCGTCGTGCCACGTGTCATCATCTTATGGTGCCGACAATCGCCATTGCCACATGTCACTCCACATGTCAGCCACGTCATCATCCACATCAGCAGTAGACCGAGTCAACTCGCCATGTCAGCGCCACATCATCAACAGCCAATCACCGCGTGCCACGTGTCGCAATCCTACGGTGCCGACAATAACTTTCGCCACGTGTTGCCACGTCAGCACAATTATTGAGTTAATTATCCACATCGCCACATCATCGGATAAGAATCTGAAGCAGCCAACCAGAGTGCGACGCGCGCACCTTGCCGAGGCCTATAAATTTAGCTCATTTTTCTGATTTCAGATGTACCTTCCTCTCTTAATTCTCTGATGTAAATAGGGAGTTTTATATCTAGTTTACTTTAAATTTCAATTTGTAATTAATTTTAAATACGTTCTGTAATAATAATTTACTTTCTTTACTTTTTCAGTTCTTACTATTCAATATGAGGAGGTAACTTCCCACTGCTAGGGTGAAAGGTAAAACTTTTATTACTGCTATTTAGATTAATCTCCCTAATTATAATATATTCACTATTTAAAATTTGACTTAATGAGGATACCGCTATATTGGCCGGTTGGTAATTGATATTAAATTGATTTTAATTTGACTAAGCAATGATACCGTCTGGTTGGTCGGTTGGTAATTTACCGCCTATATGGTTGGTTTATGGACAAAATTGTTATCGCCTTACTGGCTGGTTGGACTTAATTTGACTTAATCAGGTTACCGCCTATATGGTTGGTTGATAATGTTATCACAAGTTAATATATTATATTAAGGGAGATATCTAAAATAATAGTAGTAAAAGTAGATCATTTAACCCTAACATTTTATTTTTGTAATTTTACTTTTCAGTATTTACTTTACCGCATTTACTTTTCAACATTTTATTTTATGTTTTTTTTACTGATAAGTTTTTACTAGCCCTAATTATATGTCGTAACTAAGTTAGTTATCTAGGGTTGTGATGAATTCTAATATCACCGGTTTATAAGGGGTTATTTTGTAGTTTGGGTAATTTAAAGGTTTACTCATTAAGTCTTAAGCTTTATGCGTCTTGTAAATTGGCCACTAATAAGATTGATCTGGTAAATCTAAAATAAAATTGACAAAGGAATTTTAGGTTTCAGCCTTAGACTTAGTAGCCCACGATCTTCATTGAGAATAGATAACCCTTTAATAGATTTCCTTACATGATAGATATATACATGTCGGGCGGGGGTAGCCATAATTGGAACTTAAACTTAATGAATCCAGGTAATTTGGTTGACATAGACATATGGTTCAATTGGATTATACTGGGTATTTGCGTCTGACCATCGATAGAGGCTTTCGCATAATTTCATGTTCCAGGTTAGTAAACCGATTTATTACACAAACATGAAATAACCACTTCATCTTTTAAAATATTAGAAATATTCACAACCCTAGATAGTTTCTTAATATTGAATTTTCTTAAACTTACTTTCGTGCAATTTTATTTACTTATTTTTATATTCAAAATCTTCACCATTTCAAATCAATCAATCAACCTGTTAGATACTAGTAATCATTTGACCTCATAAAATTAATAGATTAGGTATTAAGTCCTCGTGGGATCGATACTTTTTATACTACTTGAATGATACGTGCGCTTGCGTTATACGCGTGTGATTACGCCGGTCAATCACATCCTAGGATGTCGGATATCGTCTTAAGCTTCCTTATCAGTATAGATACATGAATCATTACACGTACATATTTAGAATCATTAGTGTCCGAGCATGCTAACCGTATTTCGATCGTACGTTTATAGATCTTACAAGTTACATACATGAAGTTCCAGCCAGTCCCACGCATCAGCACAAGTAATAAGATTTGTAGTCAGCTCAGTGAGTGAATGCATTTACATTTATATTTTCATGTTCTTTACATTGTAATATATTTTACTTACGATATATGTACTGTGATTTGCGAAGCATGATTTATTTATATATACGTTTCATGTTTTCAAGTTATTTTTCATGCTTGTAGTTTATGTTTTACAAGTTTGTAATTCATGCATACATGTTTATGAATCATATTTTCACAAGTTAAGTATGCACGTTTTCAGTTTAGGAAGTCCATTCAGACAGTGTACTGGTTATGAAGTCTATTCAGACAGTGTTCATCCATACCTATTATAAAATAGGTAATGAATCTCGTACGAGCATTGTATGCATAAACCAATACACATTTCAGTTCATGGTTACATATTTTCAATTCATAATATTCATGTTTCAGTCCATGTTATGTAAGTTTACAATTAATGTATGCAATCTCTAGTTTATGTTTTCTGTCTGTGGTTCATGTTTATAATTCTCACATTACATTTTGCATGTGTCATGTTTATGTATTCAAGTTTCAAGTTTCAAGTTTATAGTTCATGTGTATAACTTTCAGTTTATGTTTTTAGTTTATAATTCAAACATGTATTCCAGTTTACAGCTCACATGTGTTTTTCAGTTTACGTTTACGTCAGTTTACATGATATATCATGTCTCCTATGTTACGATACTTGTGAGATTTTTTTCATGAAAATCAATATATGAGCAAAGCGGGGTTTACCGCTATACCTATGACATTAGTGACTACTATACTGTTGGGCTCGTAGCCCGTAGAGTACAGATAATCCCACGGGGGACTAACTGGAGAATAAAGGAATCGTCGCTCAATATGAGACACCGGGAATGATTTTAATGCCGCACTACACCCCTCACAAAAGCCGACCTTAAATCTTTTTGGGTTCGGAACGGTCCCTTACTGATGCCAAAATATATATATAGGTTTGAGAGAGGTATATACATGTCTTTGGAATGCAATTCACATGCAGTAACAATTTATATAACACACAATTGCACAAATATAAAAAGTAAAATGTGGAAACTAAATAAAGTTTAACTGCGTAAATAGACTATTATAATAACAATTAAACAAGTTTAAAGTATGCATTAGGTAGGGTCGGACAAGGCCCAAATTCGGTCGGATATAGTTGTCAACATCCGGCCGGACTTCCATAAAAGTCTGTTTGACAGATATCATATTAGATATGAACAGGAAAAAAACTGGGTTTCTCATTCCTGAATATTTGGGTATGTTGGGCATATGTTTGGATGATACCAACTAGAACCCAAATTGGATAAGTGCCAATTGTAGGTTATGCTAGGGATACCTAAGTATAGTACTTATACAAATCACAAGAGAGCAATTTAATTGTTGCTCACCATGCGGTTTTCCTAAGAGGAATACCTATATGCAGTGGTAAGTGGGAGGATAGTAAAACTCGATGAAAATCGGAGTAATACTATTTTAGGCACTGATTTCTTAATGGAACACAAATAATTCATCAAGGATGAAACTATACCATTAATCTTCAAATACACAAGGACCGCGTATGTCGGAGAGAGTCAGAAAACAACCTGGGGTATGGGTTTCTGATCTCACCTCATAAATATGTTAATCTTTGAGGTATACCAACTGACTACGTATAAGGAAGTGATACAAGGTATCGACTCCCTATTATGGCAAAGTGCCATGAATCCGAAATGGATCCCATGTATATCAACTTAGTTTGGATACTAGTTGATGTACAGCAAGGCATTGTGCCTATTGGTACTATATAAGTCTTCAAGGAAGACATACATGGATGACAACATACCAACGTATAAAGCTAGGCTTTTAGCGGAAAGGTATCGTTATCAACATTGTGTCGATTACGATTTAACCTTTTACCTGTTGCCACGGTGAATCCATTTGGATAATGCTTGCTAAAGCTACATGTTTCATGTATGAAATATGTCAGCTTAACGGGAAAATCGCTTTCCTGAAAAGGAGACCTTTTGGAGAATGTTTACAACATCCTGTCGGTTTTGTCGTACCAAAACTAGCAAACAAGGTTTGCGGGTTATTCGATCCATGTTTGGATTGAAGCAAGCATTAGGTTCTTGGAATTCTCGTTTTGATGTAATCATAATGGTTTATGATTTAATTCAAAACGAAAATGATTCTTGTGTATATAAGAGGGTTAGTGGGAGCGCACTGACAGTGGTTGTCCTATAAATAATGATAATATGTCATTTCTTGGAAATGATATTCCCATAATAAAATAGGCGAAAGCTTGGCTTTCATAAAAAAAACTCTCTGAGAACTCGTACATTGAAAAATGTACGTGACCTGGTATCTCATACGCTTTGAGCATATGGATTCACAATCAGGCCAATCCACGTGATAGTCACTGGATTGATGTTAAGAACATCATTTAGTATCTTAGAGAACTAAGGATGTTGTCTTAAACTATGGAGAAGGAGAACTTGAGTGACTAGGTTCACCATTGCAAGTTCCCTAACCGATAAAGACGACTATAAGTCACAAACGGTACTATAAAGTTTGAATAACGGAACAGTGAGCTGGAAATCTTCTAAGCAAGATACTGTTACTATATAAACAACAAATGCGGGTTATTGCTGCAGCTGAGGCAGCAATAGAAGCCTTCTGGGTCGATAATAAATCTAATTAGATTAGATATAGTTCTGTTAGCAGTTGAGCTAGGCTTCAGCACAAGCTAAAGAATTAATGGTCTCATCAACGATCCAGATACATACTTCGATATTCATCGGATCCGTTCGGATCATACATCGTGGTGATGTGATGATCGAATAAATCGCATCAGATGATAATCATGAAAATCCGCTGACGAAAGCATTTCTCAGCAATTTGAGTGAACCGTACATAGTTCGGGTGTTAGACACTCGAGTGACTGGCTATAGGCCAAGTGGGAGATTGTTGGACTATTATGACCCAGAGCGTCACTATTTGTACATATCATGGTGTTGTTGTACAAATTAACTATGTGACAAAGGAGATTGCACTCTTATCATTTGTGATTAGATCACCAAGATGTATAAATGATAGGAGGTCCTTATGATTTGTTCCTGGATTGAGAATGATATGAGACAGTATCAATCCACGAAGGATAAATCATTAAATATCCCTAGTCAGAGTATTATCGAGATTGGACATCGATAATGCGAAAAAGACTAGTATTACACTTGTGCGCGTTGTGAGGGCACAACGGCATAGTTCTCATATATTTGGGTATAGGATACTCATGCAAGTGTAATAGGAGGTTGTGTTTACCGATGGTACGGGAAATAGCTTCGCTATGGATAGACCCCCTCGGAATTCCATTGGTAGTATGACTATGTGTCTATGGAAGTCTGAAATCAGGGTAGGTGTATTTGGTCTTAACTTGAGACTTGCACCGCTAATACTTGCGACAATCAATATACGTTGGTTTTGGTCGTCCAGGGCTTTAACAGGTTCTGTGTACGCCTTTGCTGGGTATATTGAGAATCGTAGTGTGTTGGGTGTGATGTCAAGACGGAAATATCACTCCAGTCATATGGAGATGATGATCGCGCAGGGATATAAAACTGGTTCTCTAAAGGGTTGCAACCATCGGGATAATATGACTTGGTCATGATTATCCGATAATAAAGAGACTAGTTGCTAGTAATCTGATATATGCTTGGTACGGGGCAGACACTGTACCAGCCACAGGCCTTGCATGTGATCATCCGATACTGGATCGAAATACGCAATACTACGTATACTACGCCTGATATAGATCGCTTATTCTTGTAAGCATGTTTCTGGAGAATTGGGTAGGCATGGCACTTTGCTGGAAGCCAACATTGTCTTGTAAATCAGTACAAACGTAGTACTAGGTACTTACGTGTTCGGATAGTCCGACGACCGAATTTACTGCCAACATATCCGGGGATCTCATGGGTCGCTTCCCGAAGATTCACCGATGACGTATGACTCGCACTTTAATTAATCTGGGATTAATTAGAAGAGAGAGAAAATTAATCTGGGATTAATTACGGAGATATTTTATCTGGGATAAAATATCATTAAAATAGAGATAACGATTAATTTGGAATTAATCGATAAATAATATATTCGATATATTATACGAAATTGGATTTCGACACGGAATTGAATTAGATTTTAATTCGGGCGAACGAGTTAATTTAGAATTAATTCGTTAGCGATGTGAATAGTGATTTCGCTAGGCATAATCATTTAATTACGTCGCATCGGAAAATTCGTTAATTTAGAATTAGCGAACCCGAGCCCGGGATTGTTTGCGAGCGCATTCGCATTTCGAATTCGAGTGTGGCACGCAAGTCAAATCAAGTGTCAAATCACTAGTCGCATCTAGCGTCACATCATTCGTCAATCAAGTGATAGATGTCTTTCACTTTGAAAGATTGACACCAGTCACTATTCATTGATTGATGAGAAGTGATGTGAGTGGTTGGGGCCTTAATGGCTTGACTTTTGGTAAATCAAATTAATTGATTTTTGGAAAATCAATTTTTATGTATTAGATACATTTTTCCTCCAACCAACCACAACTCTCTCTCTTCTCTTTCTTCTCTTCATCTCACGCCCAAGGGGCAGTTCACTGCCTTCTCTTTTCTGGTTTTCACCGTGAGCAACAAGGAGATGAAAAGTGAGTATTTTGTTGCAAAATACACTAGAGCTAGCACTCAAAGGGACATACTAAGGTGATAGGGAACTCACTTCGTGAGCTAGGAATGACCAAACAAAGCTTGGTGCTTCATGGATCATGCCAAAGCCGAAAATGGAGGAGCAAACTCACTGCCACTGTCGAGCATTGGAGGAGCAGAAAGATCATTTTTATTCATCACCGCATCGCTCAACCGATCGATGTAAGTATTCCGCAACTTCCTCGATGTATTCACATGTGTTTTTATGCTTGTTATTCGATCCTCGGGACCGTAGAATTCCAACATAGCTCAGCTGCTAACAGAACTACTCCTAATCAGATTAGGATTATTATCAATCCAGAAGGCTTCTATTGATGCCTCAGCTGCAGCAATAATCCACTTTTGTTGTTTATTTGGTAACAGTATCTTGCTTGGAAGATTTCATGCTCACTATTCCGTTATTCAAACTTTATAGTACCGTTGTTACGACTTATAGTCGTTTTATCGGTTTGGAAACTTGCAGTAGTGAACCCAGTCACTTCAAGTTCTCCTTCTCCATAGTTTAAGACAACATCCTTAGTTCTCTAAGATACTAAAGGATGTTCTTAACTTTAATCCAGTGACTATCACTTGGATTGGCCTGATTGTGAATCCATATGCTCAAAGCATATGAGACACCAGGTCACGTACATTTATTTCAATGTACGAGTTCTCAGAGAGTATTAACAACATTAAATCTATCCCAGTAGATCCTTATTCCTAGAATAAAGGTTGTTTATCCCAAGAATTCTATGGAGAATTTTCATGAAAGCCAAGCTTTCACTGATTGTGTTACGGGAATATCATTTCCAAGAAATGATATGTTATCATTACTTAGGACATTCACTGTCAGTGCGCTCCCACTAACCTCTTTATATACACAATAATCATTTTCGTTTTGAATTAAATCATATACTATTATGATTACATCAAAATGAAAATTCCAAGAACGCAATGCTTGCTATAATCCATACATGGATCGAATAACCTGCAAACCTTGTTTGCTAGTTTTGTTACGACAAAATCGTCAGGATGTTATAAACATCCTCCAAAAGGTTTCCGTTAAGGAAAGTGATTTTGGCATTCAGCTGACATATTTCATAAATGAAACATACAGCATTAGCAAGCATTATCCAAATGGATTTACCGTGGCAACAGGTAAAAGGTTTCGTCGTAATCGACACAATGTTGATAACGATACCTTTCCGCTACAAGCCTAGCTTAGTACGTTGGTATGTTGCCTTCCATGTATGTCTTCCTTGAAGATTTATATAGTACCAATAGGCACAATGCCTTTCGGTACAACAACTAGTATCCAAACATAGTTGATATACATGGAATCCATTTCGGATATCATGGCACTTTGCCATAATAGGGAGTCGATACCTTGTATCAATTTCTCATATGTAGTCAGTTCATATTCCTCAATAAGATTGACATCTTTATGAGGTGAGATCAGAAACCCATACCCCAGGTTGTTTTCTGACTCTCTCCGACTTACGTGGTTCTTGTGTATTCGAAGATTATTGGTATAGTTACATCCTTGATGAAATATTTGTGTTCCATTAAGGAATCGGTGCCTGGAACAGTATTACTCTGATTTTCATCGAGTTTTACTTTCCTCCCACTTACCACTGCATATAGGTATTCCTCTTAGGAAAAACTGCATGGTGAGAAACAATTAAATTGTTCTCCAGTGAGTTGTATAAGTACTATACTTTGGTATCCCTAGGATAACCATTATTAGGCACTTATCCGATTTGGGTTCTAGTTTGGTATCATCCAAACATATGCCTAGCATACCCAAATCATCAAGAATTAGAAAACCCGGTTTCTTTCCTGTTCATATCTAATATGAAGTCTGTCAAACAGATTTTTATGGAACCTTATTCTAAATAAGTTATGCACTGTTTATGCATATCCGTTGAAGGAAATGGTAGCTCAGAGCGACTCATGATTAACCTTATCATGTCTAACAAAATTCGGTTTCTCCGTTCAGACAGGAGTCCTCATTGAAAGAATACTATACTCTTTCAAGTATTTGAGAAACTTATTGCTTAAGTATTTTCATCATGGTCCAATCATGGTGTTTAATACTTTAGCCGATCTGTTTGTCTACTTCGTGTCGAAACTGTAAAAGTTTCTGATTCGTGTTTCAGAAGAAACACACAACCATAACGCGATGCCACATCTGTAAAGGTCACGAAACACTCATATCCACATCTAGCCTAGCTAAACATGGGCCCACTTACTTCACTATGAATAAGGGCTAACATATCGGTGGCACTTGCACTTTTACCAAGTAAATAGTGTTTTAGGCACTTTGCCCAATAAAACTAGATTCGTAGACATTATTTGAATAGAATCAAATTTGTCCTAGTACCCACTCTTCGAAAGTGTGGATATACGAGTCTTGTTTAATTGTGTCCCAGACAACTATGCCACTTACAAGTCTCTTCTGATCAAATTAGTTTGAGCTATTTGTTTGTCATGTTATTTGTTTGAGATTTATTTATATTCAAAATATAAATACTGTTTTTCACATCTAATGTGTTTATCTCAATATCATCTTTATAAAATAAAACACTTTAGTGTTCTAGAATATAAAGGTATACCCGCAATGGGTTAAACCATGATATAGAGATAATGTTTCTAGTCAAACTAGTTACATATAACAATTTCCTAATTTAAGTACACACCCGAAGGGTAGTTCCTAAACTTGATTCCTCTGAATATGATGAATTACTTGACACTTTCAATGATTTATATAATTCATTAATAAAAAAACATAAATTACTTAAAAAGGAACATTCATCATTATTACATGATTATGCATCAATTGTTGAGAAGAATGAAATGCATGAAAAAGAAATCATATGTTTAAAAGATGATAAGCTAAAACTTTAAAAGAACATGTCATCGAGCTCATCTAGTACATGTGAGTGCAACACCTTGATGATGAAAATATTGAATTAAATAAAAAGACTGTTGATTTACACTAAATAGTAACAAAACTCACTTTGGGAGAGAAAAAATTTAAAATATTACTTAGCTCCTAAAGATGTATTTTCAATAAAGAGGGTTTGAGATATAAGTCTTATAATAAAAGAACTTATTTGAAAAATCACTTTGTAAAAATATTCACCTCTTATACACATGTTACCAGTGATACAAATATCATGTCATGCATAGAAAATGACATAAAATGTTTGATTACATATACAAGAAGAAAGTGAATGCATGGTTTCCTAAAGGAACCAAGATTAACCCCCATGGACCCAATAAAGTTTGGGTACCAAAATATGCTTGAATGATTTTGTAGGTAAAGCTTTGGGTGAAATAATTAATAAGAAATACAAATGATCCCAAAAACTCAGCACAAATTGAGGAAAGAGCTCAATAAAAAGAATATCAAATGCAACCTAAAAATGACTAAGTTTTATGAATGGTGGATTTATCACTTGATGACAACGGTAAAATGTAAAATATGTGCTTACATAAATATTGGTATCGTTTCCTCCATTTTATATGAGTATGCTTAAATTTTTTACATGAGTTAGACATAATTATGAAGCATGCTATTCATTGTGTATTTTGAGCTAAAATGATTAATTTGAGTATTGATGAAACTCTTTAAGTTAATTGATAACTTGTTTGAATCATTAGAAATGCTCAAAAATTGAATGAGGTATAATTGTAATATTCACCTACATTAGATGATTTGATTATATTTATAATCACAATTGGTATCACTTTGAATAGTCTTGACCCAGTGAGTATGAAGAAGGAAGAGATGAAACTTTAATTTGGTTAAAATTCAAGTATGAGTTAATGTTTCATGGTCGAGTTTTATGTTGTGTGAATATAACATGAATTAAGTTTTAACTTAGCAAATACTTTAAACTTCCAAATTGGATATTAATATGGCCGAATTCATGGTCGCTAAGGTAGTTAGTTTTATGGGATTCGGTAATATAAATATGACATTTGTGTTTGTGCATGCATGTTGTGGTAGTGTTGTAAGGATTGTACATTTTGTAGTATGACAATTTTAAGTTTGGTTTTGGGCATGATGGTTGAGTATGTGAATGCATGAATGAAGGCGTGTTGTGTGGTATTTTTATATTGGTGATATTAATAAAAGATGAATAGTGCATGAATACTTAAATTATGCATGGTGATGATTAAACTCATGGTTGATGGTGATTATGATTGTGTTCTAAGACTATGTTTTATAATTATATTTTATGATTATAAATAATTTTAAATATGTTATTTAAGTATAGGTTTTGTGTATATATTTTACGACTATAAATCAAACATACGTTTTATGTTTATGATTTATGTATATGTTCTATATAAAGATTCAAGTACATGTTTCATGTTTACGAATTTAATTGGAAATCCTAACTTAAAATTTACGATATGTAATTTAATTTACGATTTACATTATGACTTAAGTTTGATTTCCAAGTTTACGATTCCAACTCACGTATTCAGTTCACCCCTTTAGCCTGCATCTTAGTTGATACTATAGCGTCACGTGTTCAAATTTATGTTTGTAGTTTGTGAGTCTTCATTTAGAAGTACCGGTTAGGTTTTTGCTCGGATGTCGTTCATTCAATACCCATTCTAAAATAGGTAATTGACGTTGTACGAGCATTGTATACATAAACTGGTACCCATGATCATTTCTAGTAACGTGTTTAGTTTACCAAATAAGCATGTCATTCATGATAAAGTTCACGTATGTCTTTAGTTTATAATACATGCATGTCTTTCAGCCTATGTCCACGTTAATATTTCAAGCTTAAAAATTGTAGACCAATAACCACACTCAAATAGATAGTCGATGATATGATTCAAGTATGGATTGACTTAGATTCAAGCCATCACAGGTTTGGGATGGTTATAGCCACGAGATTGAGTGATTTGGAATAATGATGCATAAATTTCTCATGTTATAGGTATATTTATATATATATATATATATAAACGTCTGAGATTCGAGTTATTAAGTCCGTATGGGTGTTTTAACACCTGGTGCCCTAAAGCCAACTTTTCACCTGATTAGTCACTAACTTCTTTATTCTCTTTTCTCTTGTCTTTTTGCTTTTGTGTGCATTAGTTTCACTACCTTTTTTACTTTTGTAAAATATTTGCAAGTATCATTACTGTAAACCCTTACGAGACTACAACTCGTCCACTATGGACACCTAGGAGTTTAAAGGCTTGTTGTATACGCTAAATGCAACCGTGATCCCTACGAAAGCGGCTTAGTTTTAAAGATGTTTATGTTATTTTATTCTGTGTTTTGCTCGAGGACTAGCAAAATGTTAGGTTTGGGGGTGTGATGAGTGGTAAATGTATCACTATTTCTCACTCATTTGACCTAATATTTTGAATAGATTCTTGAGTTTTGTGAATATTTTGATGTGTTTTGTGTTATTTTGTAGATAAATAAAGTTTCAGGACTCTCTGGAGGTGATTTGGGGCCAAAACAGTGAAAAACGGACAAAATGGCAATTTGGTAATTTTGCGCGACGCGGCGCGCAAGCCTTCGGCGTCAACATGTGCCATGAGCTACTAACATGCACCGGGGGACAAGTGTCATAATCTGAAAAGTTTGACTTGCTAACGTGCGCCTGCCATGTGTCAACATCACAGCCGATCTGCTAACGTGCGTCGTGCCACGTGTCATCATCTTATGGTGCCGACAATCGCCATTGCCACATGTCACTCCACATGTCAGCCACGTCATCATCCACATCAGCAGTAGACCGAGTCAACTCGCCATGTCAGCGCCACATCATCAACAGCCAATCACCGCGTGCCACGTGTCGCAATCCTACGGTGCCGACAATAACTTTCGCCACGTGTTGCCACGTCAGCACAATTATTGAGTTAATTATCCACATCGCCACATCATCGGATAAGAATCTGAAGCAGCCAACCAGAGTGCGACGCGCGCACCTTGCCGAGGCCTATAAATTTAGCTCATTTTTCTGATTTCAGATGTACCTTCCTCTCTTAATTCTCTGATGTAAATAGGGAGTTTTATATCTAGTTTACTTTAAATTTCAATTTTGTAATTAATTTTAAATACGTTCTGTAATAATAATTTACTTTCTTTACTTTTTCAGTTCTTACTATTCAATATGAGGAGGTAACTTCCCACTGCTAGGGTGAAAGGTAAAACTTTTATTACTGCTATTTAGATTAATCTCCCTAATTATAATATATTCACTATTTAAAATTTGACTTAATGAGGATACCGCTATATTGGCCGGTTGGTAATTGATATTAAATTGATTTTAATTTGACTAAGCAATGATACCGTCTGGTTGGTCGGTTGGTAATTTACCGCCTATATGGTTGGTTTATGGACAAATATTGTTATCGCCTTACTGGCTGGTTGGACTTAATTTGACTTAATCAGGTTACCGCCTATATGGTTGGTTGATAATGTTATCACAAGTTAATATATTATATTAAGGGAGATATCTAAAATAATAGTAGTAAAAGTAGATCATTTAACCCTAACATTTTATTTTTGTAATTTTACTTTTCAGTATTTACTTTACCGCATTTACTTTTCAACATTTTATTTTATGTTTTTTTTACTGATAAGTTTTTACTAGCCCTAATTATATGTCGTAACTAAGTTAGTTATCTAGGGTTGTGATGAATTCTAATATCACCGGTTTATAAGGGGTTATTTTGTAGTTTGGGTAATTTAAAGGTTTACTCATTAAGTCTTAAGCTTTATGCGTCTTGTAAATTGGCCACTAATAAGATTGATCTGGTAAATCTAAAATAAAATTGACAAAGGAATTTTAGGTTTCAGCCTTAGACTTAGTAGCCCACGATCTTCATTGAGAATAGATAACCCTTTAATAGATTTCCTTACATGATAGATATATACATGTCGGGCGGGGGTAGCCATAATTGGAACTTAAACTTAATGAATCCAGGTAATTTGGTTGACATAGACATATGGTTCAATTGGATTATACTGGGTATTTGCGTCTGACCATCGATAGAGGCTTTCGCATAATTTCATGTTCCAGGTTAGTAAACCGATTTATTACACAAACATGAAATAACCACTTCATCTTTTAAAAGATATTAGAAATATTCACAACCCTAGATAGTTTCTTAATATTGAATTTTCTTAAACTTACTTTCGTGCAATTTTATTTACTTATTTTTATATTCAAAATCTTCACCATTTCAAATCAATCAATCAACCTGTTAGATACTAGTAATCATTTGACCTCATAAAATTAATAGATTAGGTATTAAGTCCTCGTGGGATCGATACTTTTTATACTACTTGAATGATACGTGCGCTTGCGTTATACGCGTGTGATTACGCCGGTCAATCACATCCTAGGATGTCGGATATCGTCTTAAGCTTCCTTATCAGTATAGATACATGAATCATTACACGTACATATTTAGAATCATTAGTGTCCGAGCATGCTAACCGTATTTCGATCGTACGTTTATAGATCTTACAAGTTACATACATGAAGTTCCAGCCAGTCCCACGCATCAGCACAAGTAATAAGATTTGTAGTCAGCTCAGTGAGTGAATGCATTTACATTTATATTTTCATGTTCTTTACATTGTAATATATTTTACTTACGATATATGTACTGTGATTTGCGAAGCATGATTTATTTTATATAAGTTACGTTTCATGTTTTCAAGTTATTTTTCATGCTTGTAGTTTATGTTTTACAAGTTTGTAATTCATGCATACATGTTTATGAATCATATTTTCACAAGTTAAGTATGCACGTTTTCAGTTTAGGAAGTCCATTCAGACAGTGTACTGGTTATGAAGTCTATTCAGACAGTGTTCATCCATACCTATTATAAAATAGGTAATGAATCTCGTACGAGCATTGTATGCAAAACCAATACACATTTCAGTTCATGGTTACGTATTTTCAATTCATAATATTCATGTTTCAGTCCATGTTATATAAGTTTACAATTAATGTATGCAATCTCTAGTTTATGTTTTCTGTCTGTGGTTCATGTTTATAAATCTCACATTACATTTTGCACGTGTCATGTTTATGTATTCAAGTTTCAAGTTTCAAGTTTATAGTTCATGTGTATAACTTTCAGTTTATGTTTTTAGTTTATAATTCAAACATGTATTCCAGTTTACAGCTCACATGTGTTTTCAGTTTACGTTTACGTCAGTTTACATGATATATCATGTCTCCTATGTTACGATACTTGTGAGATTTTTTTCATGAAAATCAATATATGAGCAAAGCGGGGTTTACCGCTATACCTATGACATTAGTGACTACTATACTGTTGGGCTCGTAGCCCGTAGAGTACAGATAATCCCACGGGGGACTAACTGGAGAATAAAGGAATCGTCGCTCAATATGAGACACCGGGAATGATTTTAATGCCGCACTACACCCCTCACAAAAGCCGACCTTAAATCTTTTTGGGTTCGGAACGGTCCCTTACTGATGCCAAAATAATATATAGGTTTGAGAGAGGTATATACATGTCTTTGGAATGCAATTCACATGCAGTAACAATTTATATAACACACAATTGCACAAATATAAAAAGTAAAATGTGGAAACTAAATAAAGTTTAACTGCGTAAATAGACTATTATAATAACAATTAAACAAGTTTAAAGTATGCATTAGGTAGGGTCGGACAAGGCCCAAATTCGGTCGGATATAGTTGTCAACATCCGGCCGGACTTGCATAAAGTCAGGTCGAACATGCTGTATAATCCAGAAACACGGAAACATACATATGCAATAACAAATATAATAAACATGCATTTTAAATATAATAATAATGAAATGGTCATTTCCTAGTGGTACGTGGAGTTGTATCCCGAGTGCGAACCATATTACCGTCCATTTGGAATCGCTTATGGAACTTACGTACGAGTTTCTTTCTTATATACCATGGGATCATACGACTGGGTATAGAAGAATGCCATGTTGGACCTGTAATAGGTCAGGGCGGATATGCATCACAGATCAGAATATAAAAGCATGCAGAATCATGCATAAAATCTGTAATGAACTAACATTAAAAATATTAAAATGAGAGAAATGCAGTAACACGCAATGCTAATATTAATAAAATAACTGAACTTGATTCGCATGGCATGATTATATAAGATCGATTAACATAACAAAGCATATAACAAATGGCAACAATTAATTATAGAAAGCAGTAACATGGTCGAATATGTCTACCATTGGCACAGTCACTGACAACTGGCTCAAATCCGGTCGGATTTAGGATTTTCAAGGTATATCCTGACGATTGACACGCTCAAAAAGTGGTTCTTTACTCCCAAGTATAAGAGTATCGAAGTAATAAAATAACCTGGTAAGTCTGGGATCGATCCACATGAAATAGATTTAGTATGGTAAAATAATAATTAAATGAAAAGAAAAAAAGATTTGATTTGTTTGAAGTTGTTTGGAGAATTTGAATTATATGACAACAATAAAATAAAATACTGGGGTTATGAGATCTATTTTTAATAATTAATATTTAGAAATCTCACTTTTTATAATATGTAAATTATCATTATAACCTAATTAATTTACTTCCGGAATTAACTATGCCAAAACATGTAAAACCAGTCATAAATGTGGTAGTCATTTCTGTCGATAACTAGTCATGCCAATGTACTAAATATGCCAAAAACATAAAACCAGCTATAAAGATCGTGATAACATTTGTCTATAACAAGTCCAGTTAGGTACTCAATTATGCCAAAATCGTATAAAACCAGCCATATAGGTGGTAGAAAATTTTGTCAATAATTAATCCAGTTCTCAATTAATTACTATTCATTACTATTTATATATTATAATATAAATGAGATTAATCTAAACTTAAATAATAAAAGTTTCAGCCATTCCCCCAGCAAAAAGTAATTAGCTACTCATACTGTAATTAAAAACACACATAATTTTATTACTAAAATTAAAAGTCATTACAAGAATTTAAACAAACAATATACTTTCTTCCAAACTCTTATTCAGAATTCAGGGGAAAAGTATGAAGAAAATGAATTCAGAACTCTTCAATTTATAGGAAAACAAAATATTCTACCAATTTCTCCACCAAACATGCCACTAGAAGTTTGACAATTGTAAATTGTCATTTTCCATTTTGTTTTTTATAATGACTTTAATAAATATATATAATACACTTTTGATTTTTCATCAATTTCGGCCTTGAAAAACTCAGAATTAGAAACTCTTATGAACTTCAAAGTTATAGATCTTTAAGTCTTCTTTCATCCGGAACTAGAATCACTTCAATCTGATATTAGAGTAAAACGTTATCGCCAAAATATGAAAATTGCGCAGGGTTGTAATTTCTCAATTTGTACACTATTAGAATGCCCTTTCAAGTTTTTGGGCCTTCAAAATCCAAATGTCATGTCCATTTTTCTAGTTATGCATCCAAAGTATTATTTCACCTACATAAAAAATAAAAATCACAATAAAAATATATAAAATATAAATTTAATTAATATGATAAATTAAGGGGATAAATGAAACTAAAAGTGTAAAATGATATATTATTCTCTTAATAAATACGTATTATTTTAATCTCAATCACACCCCTGACCAGCTTATAACTAGTCCCTATTAATCTAAGCGGAAACTAAAAAGTGAAATACTTATCCAAGTTAGTAGTTGTTTTCTTTCTTTCTAAATTATCAAATAAGTAAATTCTCCTGTACTTTTTATCATTCTCCATATACACAATTAACAAGGTATTAATTAAGTCATTATACCCACAATATTCACAAGTGTAGTTGAAAAGAGAGTAATATTTTTGTCCTAAAGTTATATCAGAATTCACACCTTTTTTTTACAATGGATATTTATTTATAAATGTAATTTTTTTTATAATAATACATCTTCAATCCTTATAACGAGCTTTGGGCCAGTGACTCCCAAACCAGTTGGCTTTAGGGCACTAGGTGTTAAGACATCCATACAGATTTAATTGCTCGGATCTCAAATGTTAAAATCTCTACTATTTGACCCAAACATTCAATGCTTACTGAGGCAAGATGTCCGGTTACTAAGTAGAAACTTAATTATTATCATCAATTTTTTTAAACTAACTCAAGCTCTACCATTTTACGCGAACTATCATTGCTTGTTGAGGCAAGATGTCCGGTTACTAAGTAAAAGCATGGTTAATTTAATTTTTTTAATATAAATACAAATTCCAGTGCTTTTAGGTGCTACATCCAATAAACTAGAGAACTGAATATTATAAAATTTTCACTTATAACCCATGTTCATATGTTACCGTGTATGTTGATAATACCTCTCAAACGAGCATAAAAAATCAAATTTAATCAACATTATGGAGAATTCGCAAATTTAAATAATTCAAAAGGAAATAAATAAATAAAAAATAACTTGTTACGAATTAGACTGAGATACGTCTCAGGAGCGAAAACTCCTTACACTGTCATCTCTGAAAAATAATTCCACTTAGTTAGTAAAAAAATTAAAACAAAACTTTTTTTTTAATAAAAACACACAAATAAAAACAAAAAACAAAAACAGCAAGTCAACTATCCCCCCAATCAAATTGATACATTGTCCCCAATGTCTGAATAAGAAGAAGTAGAGTTTAGAAAACATCACCTGGTTAGTTTGGAATTGACAATTGAATCTACAACTAAAAGAAAAATTACAGATTAAGATCCAGGTTTACTCTGCGATCCTTGCCACGATCGTTACCAGACCAGTTCAACTTGGAAAGAATATGGTCGACTTTTGGTTCATAAGCTAAGAGTTGGTCAATTAAATTATCAGCTTTTCTTACAGTTAGGAAGATATATTTTACCGGTTTTGAAATAAACTCATTTCTTCTCGCATCTTCAAGAAATACAAAAAGAAAATCAAAAAATCCATCAACATTAAACATTCCAATGGGTTTTGGTGAATGTTCAAGTTCGCCCACGACGCAACTGTGAAAATTTCTTCCAACATGCATAATCCTCATGGTAAAGTAATAAAAGCGTCAGCTTGATTGATCATTTCAATAAGTCTTTCAGACATACCAGAAATAATACATTCATCTCCATTTGATTTTTCGATGATGTTATCATTTGTCAAAGGTTTTGGAATGATCCCCAAAACTCGACTGCCACCATTTTGTACGGCCTTTTAAACACATCTCATCAATCCAAGATTGCTACCGCCATATACTAAATGCATTTTTCTTTCCGCCATATCTCTACCCAATTCTTTTACAGCCTCAACAAATTCTGATTTAGTTCCACGGCTAGTTTCACAAAACACACAAATATTAGTGACTGATCTTCTTGAAGTTGTCTCCATTTTTATTCTCTCTTATCTGAATGTGTTGAAGAGAAGAATGACGAGCTGAATTTATAGATTCTGAAAAAGGGTGAGTAATAAATGCACTAGTACCTGTAAAATGATAATTGTCAGATGAACAATAAAATAGATTGTGAAAGTCAAAAAGTTTAGATATTGTCGGTGAAAATTAAAGTAAAGGAAATCAAAATAATAAATTAAAGTAAATCAAAACAATAACTGAAACAATATGTACATATAGTTGTGATTGTGGCTCATATCTTCCTCTGGTTTACGTCAAGTAACGGCTTGAACGCCCTCTATTGGTCGGGGTTATGCTTCCCATCCAATTTTCTTATAAATTGGCAAACAAAGTCTTTTAAAGTCACATTCCCGAGACTGTATTATTGTCTTTTGTAAGACACAGAAATCGGGGATGTTGTCCCAAGCTCGCGGCCTAGTTGGGAGTACGGAGTAGCCCACAGGGGACTAAACCGGAGAAATAATATGGAGTCACCACCCAATGTGAACCGGGAAAATGATTTAAGGCCGTATTCACCCCTCGCAAGGGAAGACCTCAAACCGTTGGGTTCGGAATGGTCCCTTACTTATGCCACTTGTAATGAAGTAATTTGTGCAATAAACGATAAACATGGTAATACAAGTAAAACATAAATATATGAGAGACATAATTAGGTTTCTAGTGCGAAAGAAACAATCACGGAAGCAATCATGTATGAGAATATAATGGAAGAAGCAAATATGCATGAAATGGGATGAAACAGATGAAATCTCGTTCGTGGAGCATTTGATAATGCGTTCGAACGGAGAAAGGCCGAGAATATGTGTTCGAGTTGCCTTCTTGGGCGCGTTCGAACGAGATAAGACCTGATGCGGAAAATGGATGACGGGATTACAACCAATAAATGAACAGAAATTAAATAACAAGACGAAATATGCATTTCAAAGTTTCTCGAGTGATACGTGGAGTTGTTTCCCAAGTACAGACCGTACTACCGTCCATTCGGATTCAGCTACGAAATTTACGTCTGGGTTTCCATCCGATATACCATAAGAGACGACACATATTCCATTCATCCAATAGCCATAACATGTATCAACAAACGACTCTCATGCGAAGGAATTCTAATAAACAACAAAAAATGAGAATAAATAAGAAGGGTGCCCTCAGGTCTAACCTCTTAGGTCGTCTCTCGAAAGCGCGTTACACGGCCGTCGGAAGGATTGATGCTCCGTAACTCATCTGGTTCACTGGTCCACTGCTTCCTTTCACTGTTTCGCTGTTATTTTTTTTACTCCGTTTCGCTGCTGTTTTCACTGTATTTTCTGGTTACTGTTTTGCGGTGTATGAGGGACTGTTCTTGCATTTTTAAGGGGTATTGGGGTTGTTGTTTTATGCGGTAATTGAGGTGTCTTAAGGTACGATTTTTGGTCACTATTTTTCATAATTTAGGTTACTATTTTGCGGTGTTTGGGCTGCTGTTTGAGTGTGTATTTTCGGTGACTGCAGTACAGTTCAGGGAGTTATTCTCGGTGATAGGCAGTGCGGTTAATGTGAGGCTTATGGTGCGGCAATGTGAAGGTGTTTTGAGGGCTGTGTGATGCGGCAATGGATGGGTTATTTGGTGAGTGTTTCCGTGATGGTGGAGTATAGTAGAAGAGAAAATTATTTGCTTGCTTCTTGCTTTTTTTTTCTTAGGCGTGTATGTTAGGGGAAGCAAGGGTTGGGCTTGTGTCTTCTTTTATAGGCAAAGGCTAGGGTTCCTCTAGTGTGAATAGGAAAGGGAATCATACAATCAATGGTGATATCTCATAATTAGTATATCACAAGGAAAGTGTCTATTTAATTATGGATATGATTGGGCTTGATTGGGAAGATGATATATTTGATTTATTTTATTTAGGTATGTGAATTATTTAGATTGGATTTGTTTTATTTAATTTAGGAAGGATATTATTTTAATTTGTGACATGTGTTTTAAATGTTTTAATTATTTTTGGGTGGGTTTTGGTGGGCTAATTGGGCTTGGGCGTGAGGCTAGCAACAAAACCAGAAGTACCGACACCGTTCAAACGCCGATTCGAACTCTACAAGAATGCCCACAATCTACTTGACGTTCGAACGTGTTCACGAACGCAGCACGAATGAAAGTAGTGAACATATGAATTGAATCCGATGACATATTTATTCTGAATTTCCCCTTCCGACATTCGTTCCCACGACTTCCGAAACCTAAATAGTAGTGCCTCCGTACGAGACTCATCATCGAGACTTATATGCAAAAATACAATGCCTACAGTCGCCCCCCACTTTGATGGGACTTGTGTAGTGTGTGACAATGACAATCATATCAAAGTTGTACAATGCATTTTTACTTACCTGGCTCGCCAGCTGCCACCTGACTTGTCTGCTGCTTCGAGCTGAGTTGATAATGCAGTGGACCTCGATCCTGGGACGCATCCCAATAACTGCAACCGACAACGGGGGTCACAACCCTGGGACGCATCCCAATATCGCTGACAATATGGGTCATGACCTTGGAACGCATCCCCAAAACTGACGATGCAGTGGGCCAACTACCCTGGGACACATCCCGATAACTACAACCGACAACAGAGACCTCGATCCTAGAACGCATCCCGATAACTGCAACTGACAACGGGGGCCTCGACCTTGGGATGCATCCCGATAACGTTGACAATGTGGGTCACGACCCTAGGACGCATCCTCAAAACTGCTGATGATGTGGGTCACGACCCTGGGACTCATCCCCAAAACTGCTGATGATGTGGGTCACGACCCTAGGACTCATCCCCAAAACTGATGCTGATAATGTGGGTCACGACCCTGAGACTCATCCCCAAAATTGTTGATGATGTGGGTCACGACCCTGAGACTCATCCCCAAAACTGATGCTGATAATATGGGTCACGACCCTGGGACTCATCCCCAAAACTGCTGACTATGTGGGTTACTACCCTGGGACTCATCCCCAAAACTGATACTGATACTGATGTGGGCCTCGCCCCATGGGACTCATCCCCAAAATTGATACTGATACTGATGTGTTGTTGCTTCTGGTTGGCTTGCATTTGCCGCTTTCTTCTTTTCTTCTTTGAAACCTGTGAATACAAAACAAAACAAAACACAAAAAAGAATGCAGATATGTTATGTGTATGCATGCATGCATGAATGAATTTCCTATTCCATTGGTTTAGGTCTTCTGCCGGGTCTTCTATTTCTCAGGCAAAATATTGCTTCACTTTGTCCATGTTGATCGACTCAGTGAACTTTTTCCCTTCCAAATCTGATAGTCTCACTGCCCCATTTCCCATTACTTTCTGCACTATGTAGGGTCCTTCCCAGTTAGGTCTAAACTTTCCTCTTGGGTCTGTCTTCGACGACCTTGATTGCTTAAGTACCAGATCACCCTTTCTGATATTAGTAGGACGCACCTTCTTGTTGAATACCCGAGCTAACCTCTTCTGGTATATCTGCATGTGATGCAAGGACTTCATCTTCTTCTCATCTAGCAGTGTTAAGTGTTCAAATCGATGTGAGACCCATTCCTGTTTTGGCAACTCTGCTTCTGCTAGAACCCGTAGGGATTGTATCTCAACTTCCACTGGCAGCACCACTTCCATTCCGTAGACCAAAGAGTAAGGTGTGGCTCCCATTGCCGTTCTCACAGATGTTCTGTACCCCCACAGGGCGTACGGTAACTTGTTAGCCCAATCTTTGCAGTTCTATGTCATTTTGGCTAATATCTTCTTTACTGTCTTATTGGCTGCCTCGACTGCCCCATTTGCCTGCGGCCGGTAAGGTGACGACTTATGATGTCCTATCCCATATCTCTGTAGCATTGCCTTTGTTTCCCCTTGAAATTGAACTCCATTATATGTCACTAAATGATGCGGCATCCCATATCGACATATGATGTTCCGAGCTATGAACTTCGCCATCTGTTTTGTTGTGACGTTACGAAATGACTCGGCTTCCACCCATTTTGAGAAGTAGTCCACTGCCACTACTATGAAACGATGTCCATTCGATGCATTCGGTCGAATCTCCCCGATCATATCAATTCCCCATGCTGAGAAAGGCCATGGCTCTGATAGCCCGTGTAACTCTGTGTGAGGATGATGGTTCAAATTACCGTGTGTTTGATAATCATGACAATGTTTTACCAGCTTTGCACAGTCTGTCTCCATGGTCAACCAGTACCAGCTTTGCACAGTCTGAATTACCGGCATGTACTTCTTCCATTGTCTTCTGAGCTTCTTCTTTTCTCAAACACTTCAGCTGAACGCCATTTGCCTGTCTCTTGTACAATTCTCCTTTCAAAACCACATACTGAGAAGCCAACTTCTGAATAGCTATTCTATCTTTTCTGCTTGCTTCTTCTGGGAGTTCTCTGAGTTCTAGGTATTGCTGAATATCATGGTACCAAGGTTTTCCGTCGTCGACCTCCACTTCCAGAACTCTTTCTATCTCATAAACAGGTTTGCTCGCTATTGTCAGTACCAATGGTCTCATCACTAACTTCTCTGGATTTTCCCAAGTCGCTGCAAGTGTAGCTAATGCGTCTGCCATCTGATTCTCTTCTCGTGGCAAGTGCTGAAACTTACAATCGGGGATAACCTGTGCCAACTTTCTGAGGTGAAAGAGATACGGTTTCAACCTTTCTTCCTTCAATTCCCACTCTCCTCGCATCTGTTGGACTACCAACATCGAATCTCCGTGGACCTCCACGCTCTCAGCCTTCAAGGCTATCAGTGCAGTCAATCCAAAAGCACATGCTTCATACTCGGCCATGTTGTTAGTTACTCTGAACGTCAACCTCTTGGCCATAGGCAAGGTTTCTCCCTCGGGGGTCACTATCACGATCCCAATTCCAGCTCCTTTGAAATTCACTGCTCCGTCGAAATACATCTTCCATCCTTGAACTGTTATTGCTTGGATCTCTTCATCTGGGAATTCAAACTTGTACTGATCCCCTTCAATAGGTTGCAATGTCAGGAACTCTGCTACAGCTCGCCCTTTGATTACCTTGGAAATGAGGTACTCAATGTCAAACTCTGTCAGCAACACTAATCATTTGCCCAACTTCCCCACTAGCGAAGGTACTGAATGTAGATACTTCAGGGGATTCTCCTTTGCTACCATCTGGATCTTGTAAGATTGGAAGTAATGACGTAATTTTCTGGACGCCCATACCACTGCCAAATATATCTTTTTTCTTCTTGATAGCGGGCTTCGTACGGAAGCATCTTCTTACTGAGATAGTAGACCGCATGCTCTACTCCCATCTCATCTGCATGTACCATCATTGCCCCAGTGCTTCTGATTCTATGGCCAAATACAGTACTAAGGGTTTGCCCGGTCTTGGAGGTTTCAATACATGAGGCTTTACCAAGTATTCTCTGATCTTTTGAAGGCTGATTTACATTGCTCATTCCATTTCACTGGTTGGTCTTTTCTCAGCAGTTTGAAGATAGGCTCACATACTGACATCAACTTGGCGATGAACCGACTGATATACTGAATTTTCCCGAGGAATGCTCTAACTTCTTTCTCAGTCTTCGGTGTGGGCATTTCAGTGATTATTTTGATTTTCTCAGAGTCTACCTCTATCCCTCCCATTCCCACTGTATGTCCCAACAACTTTCCTGATGTTACCCCAAACACACATTTCTTGGGATTCAGCCGCAAGTTGTATTTGTCAACTCTCTGAATGAACTTCTCCAGTGCTTATATATGCCCAATTCTTATCTCTGATTTCACCATCATATCATCCACATATACTTCAATCTCTTTGTGCATCAAGTCATGGTATAGTGTAGTGGCCATCCGCTGATAAGTAGCTCCTGCATTCTTGAGCCCAAATGACATTACCTTGTAACAATATGTGCCCCACTCGGTGACAAATACAGTCTTGTGCTTGTCTTCTTCAGCCATGGGAACCTGATTGTATCCTAAAAACCCATATGTAAATGAATACATGGCAGATAAAGCCGCACTGTCAACTAGCACATCTATATGAGGTAGAGGAAAATCATCTTTCGGGCAAGCCTTGTTAAGATATCTGTAATCCACACACATTCTGACCTTCCCGTCTTTCTTCGGCACCGACACAATATTTGCTAACCACTCAGGATACTTCACTACTTCCAGGAACCCCACATCTATCTGTTTATTGACTTCCTCTCTGACTTTCTCGGCCCACTCAGGTCTCATCCGTCGAAGTTTCTGTTTCACTGGCTTCATATTTGGATAAGTTCGTATTGTATGTTGGGCGATGCTTCTGTCTACTCCAGGCATGTCCTCATAGGACCAAGCAAACACTTTGGCATATTTGGCTAATATTTCTTCTAATTTTTCCCGTTCCTCAGAGGTAACCTCACTTGCAATTAGAATTTCCCTGGGGCTCTCAGGTGTACTAAGGTTAAATGCATTTGTTTTTGTGGAGCTGATATCAAATATACTCAAGTCGTGCAAATTAAAAGGGAGAGACTCAGACGAGTAAGCAAAATGATTATCTTTATTGCTAGCAGATGCAGGAATACATTCAAATAAATCAGAGAGATAAACATCTTCATCCTCCACATATGCTTCATCTCCCACAGCTGGGTCTTCCTCCTTTTCCTCGAGGATCAGGCTCTCCAACTTCATCAGCTCTTCTTCCCATTTCTCTTCTTCCTTCTTCGTAATTTCTGATGTCAGTGACTTCTCACTCATCACATCCTGAAAGATCTCAAACCCGGGCACCACAATCCCATTGACTTCTACCGGTTCAGGTTCTCCCTGATATCTCGTTGCCTTCACAAAGCATTCCATCAGCTTCAACCCTTTCTTCTTGGCTTTCGGCTTATCCTCATCAGACATGTATCACAACCCTCTCTAGGTAGTCTGCCCCTTAAAGTTTGGCAATATTGAACCTTTACCCGGCTCGAACTTCATCTTCCCCATGATCTTAGCCACCTTAGGATCCACTCACTCCTCAAAAGTTGCCGACACTTGGAACCTTGTGAAAGGTTGTATTTCGAAAGCGACCACAGCACTGTCTACCTCAGCTCGGATGGTGAAAATCTCTCCCCCGTATAGAAACTTAATAACCTGATGCAGAGTGGAGGGCACGCCCCCAAGCTTGTGGAACCACGGCCATCCCAATAACAAAGCAAAAGTGGTCGGGATATCCAGCACTGTGAACTCAACCTCATCCTCAATCGGGCCAACCTTGACTACTGCGGCAAAGGTACCCTCAACTCCTCGCTTGCTATCATCATAAGCTTTGATAGTCATATTGGAGGGATCCAGATCCGTTGCCTTCATTCCCAACCTTGCCAAAATCTTCAATGGGCAAACATTGATAGATGAGCCATCATCTATCATTACACAAGATGTCTTCTTGCCCCTCACTTCAGCCCTGATAAATAGTGGCTTGTTGTGATTTCTTCCCTCTGCCGGGAGTTCTTCCTCAGAAAATGTTATTGCCTGCAAGGTTTCCACCTGTAGTGACCCTACAAACATTGCAGGATTAGCACCCTCTGGTACTATTATTTTGCTCAAGGCTTCAACCATAGCACGCTTGTGCTCCTGTGACGAACACAAAAATTCCCAGATGCTGACATGTGCCCGTGTCTTCCTTAGCTGGCGCAGCACTGTATCTCCTTCAGTATTATCCATATTTTCTGTCACTTCCCTCCCTTCTGTCAACACTTCTTCACCCTTCTCAGTCATGTCACTATAGAAACGCATGCTGTGTGTCATTCCTCTCATCTCATCCTCATCACTACTGGAGAATTCTTCCCAGAAATTCTTTCCCTACTATGCTTCATCCTCACTGTTGCTATCCCA